>PVKH010016778.1:0-15631 GCA_004027955.1 Chaetophractus vellerosus
GCGGCGATGCGCCGAGACTTGGTCACTGCGCAGGCGCGGCTTTCCCCGCTTGTGGGCGGCTTCTGCTTCTATTCACTGCTGGCTTTTTAGTTCGCGGGTGGCTGGCTGCGCTCCATTCGCGGGCGACCTGCCCTGCCTGTGGCAGCTTTTGCCTGTCGTGGCAGCTTTTTACCCTGCCCACGGCGGCTCTGGCCCGCCCATGGCGGCTTGCCATTCTCAAGGTGGTCTGCCCGCTAGGAGAGGTCCCCGGGAACCGAACCCAGGGCCTCCCATGCCAGCACCAATTTTTGAACAGATCTGTTCTGTCCCAGGAAGGTGGACCTGGTAGGCTTATAGAAAATCAGTTGATCATAGATGTAATAAAGGCTTATTTCTGAACTCTCAATTCAATCCCATTGATCAATGAATCTATCTTTCTGCCAAAACCATGCTGTTTTGATCACTGTAGACTTATTTTTTTTAAAATTTATTTTTATTGATTACATATCCCCCCCTTTCCGCTTGTTCTTGCTGTGTTCATTTTTTTTTTTTCATTCTTCTGTGTCTGCTTGTCTCTTCCCGCTGCGGCTACCCACTGTGTCAGCTCACCGCGCGGCGGCCTGCCTGCTCGTGGCGGCCTGCCTGCTCGTGGCGGCTTGCCCTGCTCGCAGGGGCTTGCCCTGCCCGTGGCGACTTGCCCTGCCCATGGTGGCTTGCCTTCTCCAGGCGGTCTGCCCACTCGAAGAGGCCCCGGGAATGGAACCTGGGGCCTCCTATGTGGTAAACTGGTGCCCTACCAATTGGGCTACAGCCGGCCCCCTGTAGACTTATAATACCTTTCAAATTCAGGAAGTGTGAGTCCTCCAACTTCACTCTTCTGTTTTAGGATGTTTTTGACTATTTGGGACCATGTTCTCTTTTAAATAAGCCTGGCAATTGATTTTTCTATTTCTGTAAAGTAAGCTGTTGGAATTTGATTGGTATTTTGTTGAATCTATAAATCAGTTTGGGCATAACTGACATCGTCACGATGTTTAGTTTTTCAGTCCAGGAACACAGAATGTCCTTCAATTTGCTTAGGTCTTCTTTAATTCTCTTAGCAGTGCTTTGTAGTTTTTTGAATACAGATCCTTTACATTCCTGGTTAAATTAATTCCTAAATATTTGAATCTTTTTGTTGATATTTCAAATGGAATTTTTTGTTGATTTCCTCCACAGCTTGCTCATTTACTAGTATATAGAAAACTACTGATTTTTGCATGTTGATATTGTATCCTTTCACTTTGCTGAACTCATTTATTAGCTCTTATAGCTTTGTTATAGATATTTCTGAGTTTTCTAAATATAGGATCATGTCATCCATGAACACTGAGTTTTTACTTCCTCTTTTCCATTTTGGATGGCTTTTATTTCTTTTTCTTGCTGAATCGCTCTAGCTAGAACTTCTAGCATGGTGTTGAATAATAGTGGTGACAGTGAGCATCCTTGTCTTGTTCCTGATCCTAACAAGATTTCAACCTCTCCCCATTGAATATGATGTTGGCTGTGGGATTTTCTCTCTTTTTCTTTGTTAGTCTAGCTAAATGTTTGTTGATTTTATTGATCTTCTCAAAGAACCAGCTTTTAGTTTTGTTGATTTTCTCTTGTTTATTTTTTCTTCTCTATTTCATTTATTTCTGCTCTATTGTTATTTCTTTCTTTCTGCTTGCTTTTGGGATTGGTTTGCTATTTTTTTCTAGTTTCTCCAGATGTTAAGTTAGGTCTTTGATTTTAGCTCGTTCTTCTTTTTTTAATATAGGTATGTAGGGCTATAAATTTCCCCCTCAGAACTGCCTTCATTGTATCCCATAAATTTTGATAAATTGTGTTCTTGATTTCATTCTTCTTGGATTATCTACTAGTTTCTCTTTCAATTTCTTCTTTGATCCACTGATTGTTTATGACTGTGTTGTTTAGCCTCCATATATTTGCAAATTTCCCCTTTTCCTGCCTATTATTAATTTCCAGCTTCATTCCACCAAGATTGGAGAAGGTACTTTGTATAATTTAAATATTCTTACATTTATTGAGAGCTGTTTTGTGGCCCTATATATGGTCTATCTTGGAGAAAGATCCACGACCACTTGAGAGGAATGTATAACCCACTGATTTAGTGTGCAATATTCTGTATATGTCTGTTGGGTTCAGTTCGTTTATCATATTGTTCACTGACTCTGTTTCCGTATTGATTTTCTGTCTAGTTGTTTTATCTATTGATGTGAGTGGCATGTTGAAGTTTCCATCTATTATTGTAGAGAAATCTAATACTCCTTTCAGTTTTGCCACAGTTTTCCTTATATATTTTTGGGTCACCCTGGTTAGATGTATAGATATTTATGACTGTTATTCCTTCCTGGTGGATTGTCCCTTTTAGTAATATATAGTGGCCTTCTGCATCTCTTTTCCCTGTTTTGCATTTAAAGTCCATTTTGTCTAACACCAGTATTGCCACCCATACTCTCGTTTGGTTACTATTTGTGTGAAATATCTTTTTACCATCTTTCACTTTCAGTCTATTTGTATCCTTGGATCTAAGGTGAGTCTACTGCAGACACCATATGGATGGCTCATGTTTTCTTATCCATTTTGTCAATCTATGTCTTTTGACTGGGGAGTTTAATCCATTAACATTCAGTGTTATTACTGTAAAGGCATTACTAACTTCAACCATTTTATCCTTTTGCTTTCATATGTCACATCTTATTTTTGTCTGTCTTTTTACCCTTTTGTTACCTTTTCTGATAGTTTTCACTTCTACACTCTCCTCCAAGCTTCTCTCTGTTGTCTTTTCTTTTCTGGCTGCAGAACTCTCTTTAGTGCTCCTTGCAGAGCTGGGTTCTTGTTTATGAATTCTCTTAGTTTCTGTTTATCTGTGAATATTTTAAACTCATCATATTTGAAGTACAGTTTTGCTGGATAAAGAATTCTTGGCTGGCAGTTTTTCTCTTTCAGTACCATAATTATATCATACCGCTGCTTTCTTGCCTCCATGGTTTCTGAAGAGAAATCTATACTAAGTCTTATTGGAAGAACCTTGTGTGTGATGTTTGATTTCTTCTCTTTATATTTTACATTTGGCATTCTGAATATCATGTTTCTTGGTATAGGTCTATTTAGATTTATTCTAATTGGAGTATGCTGTGTTTCCTGGATAGGTATATACATGTCTTTCATGAGAATTTGGAAATTTTTGGCCATTATTTCCTCAAATACTCTTTCTGCCCCCTTTCTCTTCTCTTCTCCTTCTGGAACTACCATAAAATGTATGCTGGTATGCTTTGTGCTATCATTCAATTCCCTGAACCCCTGCGCGAATTTTTCCATTCTTTTCTCTCTGTTCTTCATTTTCAATTTCATTGGTTCTGTCCTCTACGTCACTGATTCTTTCTTCCATGATTTCAACTCTACTGTTTTATGCCTCTATTGTATATTTAATCTCACTTATTGTGTCTTTGATTTCCATAAACTTTGTTATTTTTCTATTCAAGTTTTCAAAATTTTCTTTGTCCCCACTCAGTGTCTTCTTAATGTCTCTTTCTTTAGCCATGCTGCCCTTCAACTCCATGATTTGATTTAGGAGATTTGTATAAACCTCATTGATGAGTTGTTTCAAGACATATGTCTCATCTGGAGCTTTGATTTGTTCCTTTGCTTGAGTCATATCTTCCTTTTTCTTAGTATGGCTTTTAATTTTTTGCTGATATCTAGACACCTGATTATTATGCTGACTTTACCCTGATGTTCATTTTCTCTCCCTTGTTTAGGGGTTTACTGTTAAGTAGCTGTGTACTACCATTGTTCTTTGATTCTTGGTTCAACTTGTTATAGATATTTAGGATTGTTCCTGTTTAACTGCTCAATCCAAGGCTAAAGACCCAGTAATGAGGTTCAGGCCATTTTCCAAGGGCCTTGGAGAGGGGGTCAGTAAAAGCACTTGGTTGCCTTTTTTATTTATTATTAATTTCTCCTTGTTTTTGCACTTTTCTGTTATGCCAGCAGATAGCACTCTTTGCCATACCACTCAGCTTAGACCCTGGATAATGGGGGGAATGGATTCACTATATCCCTGACCTGGTGGGCCTGGTAGGTGAAGCAGAAACAGTGTTCTCAGGGTAGGTCAAGCCTCACAAACTTTCCCAGAATTTGTTCTTCTCCCTTGGTTGGCCACATCCTCCTTCCCTCTGCCTCCTCAACAACCATCCCAGGGCAGAACGGAGGTTTTTGACAAGGCAAATTATCTTTAGTTCCCTTCAGAACTCTCTCCTGCACAATTTTGTAAATTATGACAAGATATATAATGGCCTGTATCTGTTATTGCAACATCATTCAGGACAATTCCAATGTCCCAAGAATGCCACCATGTTACACCTATTTTTCCCCTTTCCCTCCCCTCAGAACCTCTGGTGGCCACTGTCTCCACATCAATGATAAAAGTTCTTCCATTACTAGAATAACAATAAAACTATAGTAGAATAACAGTAAATCTACTCTAGTCCATTGTTTATTCCCCAGGCCTGAGGATTCTGGGATGGTGATGCCCACTCCACCTCTAATTGAGAGGGGGCTTAGATCCCATGGGGTGGGTGGATGGGACTATCTTGCTTGCAGTTATAGACTCTCTCTGTACCTTGGGGTTGTCATTGTCCATCATGATCACCTTGTTAGTTGTCCTGGGAGAGTCCAATGAACTCGAGAGTAGGTGTTGCAACTCTGTTGAGACTCAGGGCCTGACTGGCACATGGAAAGTCCAAAGATTTAAGTCTCTTGGACATACACCTATCAACTCTAGTACTTACTGTAGGTTCAAATAGAAGGAGAAGAGCCACGTGTAGGGAAACCACAACTGAGTTCAACTCTGTCATACAGGGGAGCATAAATTCCAAAGTAGGGCCCACTGACAGGGCACCAAACTCCTGAGATGTCTGCCCTGCCTATAGTGTCTGGATGTCTCCAGAGCCCTCAGGAACTCCACTTTGAGGCAATATTTACTGTGGCAGTCAATGAGTTCCTGCTGAGACATACATAAGTGTATCCTCTGAAATACCTCCCGACTCACATTGAAGTCTCTTAGCCATATAAACCCATTTGTCTTTACCTTTCCCCCCTTTTATTCCCCCAGTATTTGGGGGATTCTTAGTGTCCATTAGAGAATATGGCAGTATGAATGGGTAGAGATTCACAATAACTGAAAGAATATTGAATTCCCATCCTGGTGAACTCTGCCACATTCTCTAATAGAAGAGCAACAATTCCCTGAGTACAGGGGCAATGACAAGTGAAGAAGGATAGCCCATTGATGGGCCCTTGATATTGACTCCTATGCTTATGAGCCTTTGCTCTTGAAATTGCAACTTAGCCTAGTGTTGTAGGGTGCCTAAGAGTTACCTCCTGAGAGCCTCTATGTTGCTCAAATGTGACCTCTCTCTAAGCGAAACTCAGCATATAAATACGTTACCTCCTCCCCCCCCCCCCCACGGGACATGACCTCCAGGGATAAGCCTCCCTGGCATTGAGGGATTGCTACCAACCACCAATTAGCAACACAATTGGAAAAAGACCTCGAATAAAAGGGGGGAGAGGTATAGATGAATGTGTTTATATGGCTAAGAGACTGTTTTGGTCAGCCAAAGGCGTACCTTTTGAAATATACCAAAGATTGGTCGGTCTTTATAAAGGGTATTTATTTGGGGTAGAAGCTTACAGTTACCAGGCCACAAAGCATAAAGTTCTTCCCATACCAAAGTCTACGTGTTGGAGTAAGATGGCTGCCGACGTCTCCAGGGTTCAGGCTTCCGGGTTCCTCTGTTCCCAGGGCTGCGTTTCTCTCTGGGCTTAGCTTCTGTTTCCTTCACGAGTTCAGCTGTAGACCATGAGACTCTCTGCGTTGCGTCTCTCCACAAGGCCAGCTGTAGACTATCTGGCGATGGGCTCACTCCAACATCAGAACTGCTTTTCAAATCTCCTTCTCCAAATCTCTGCTTCTCTCAATCTGCTTTTCTCAATCTGCTTCCTCTGCTGCCTGTCTAGTCTTTTATATTTGAGACCACGCCCACCGAGGGGTGGGGCTCAATGTCTCACTGACGTGGCAGTTAACGCCCTACTCATAACTTAATCATGCCCAGATGAACAGATTAGTTTACAAACATAATCTAAGCTATATTTTTGGAATTCATAATTAAATCAAACTCAAACCATTACAGAGACTTCAAAGTGAGTTCGGAGGTCATCAGAGAGGTAACACTTATGCACATCTCAGAAAGATCGCATAGACTACCAAAGTAGATACTACCCCAAATAGTGTGGTTCCTGAGGGCTCTGGAGTCACCCAGGTCCAATGGACATGGCAGATAGCTCCAGAGTTTGGTGACTTGCCAGTGGGCCCTACTTTGGAGTTTGTGCTCCAGAGTGAGACACTGTTGGACTCAGTTGTGACTTCTCTACACATGCCTCTTTTTTCCCTTCTATTTGAACCTATAGTTGGTGCTGGAGTTGGTAGGTGTACGCTCAAGAGGCTTGAATCTTTGGGCTGTACATGTGCCAGCTGGGCCCTGAGCCTCAGCAGAGTTGCAACACCTACTCTCCAGTTCATTGGACTCACCCAGGACAACTAATAAGTATGTGAGGATGGACAACCACTATACCAAGGAACCAAGAGAATCTATAATTGCAAACAAGAGAGTCTCATCCATCAGCTTAATGGGTTCAAAACCCCCTATCAATTAGAGGTGGAGTGGGCATCACCATCCCAGAATACTCAGGATTGTGGACTAAAATATGGACTAGAGTGGACTTACTGGTATTCTACTATTGACTTATGATTCTAGCAATGGAAGAAATTATATCAATGATGTGGAGACAGTGGCCACTGGGGGTGCTGAGGGCAGGGAGAGGGAGGGAGAGGTACAATAGGGGGGCACTTTTGGTACTTGCAATTGTCCTGAATGACACTGATACAGGCCATTATAGATCCTGCCGTAACCTACAGAATTGTGTGGGAGAGTGTAATCTACAGTGTAAAGCATAACCCATGCTTAGTGGCAATGCTCCAAAATGTGTTCATCAATTGTACGCCACCAATGAAAGAAGTTGTTAATGTGGGGGAAAGTGGGAGCTGTGGGGAATGGGGCATATGGGAATCCCTTATATTTTTATATAATATTTTATGTAATCTAATTATCTTTTAGAAAATAAATATTAAAATTGCTTTCTAATTTTCTTCAAATATATATTTTTAAAAAAGCCTTTAAATGGAACCCCCTTTTCCTATAGGAAAACACTAGAAGTACTCTGGTCCACCCAAGTTCTGTATAGTCAGGCAATTTTCCACCCTTCCGTCCTCAGTGTGCCTCTTCTATGTGAGTTCAGCCAATCTCCTCCTTGCTCAGTGGAATGCCTATACCTGACTTCCACTCTTGCTTAAACTCAGCTTGTTCTCCTTGCACCTGCCCAGAACTTTCCAGCTCACATTGGCCTGCTTCTTTTTGAATATTTCATATTCTCCTGTCATGTAGTGATATCATGCTGAACAATGTTATATAGTTTTTCACTCATGCATCAAGATTCTCTATTCAATTTTTGTATTCCCAGAGAAGAAAAATTATTTTCTCAGTGTCCTCCCAATATTGCTAGGATAGCAATTAACACCATACCGGATCTGAATCATGACTGTTTAATTGATTAGCTTTTATTAATTACTAATTACATATTCTATATAAATGATTTTAATAGTCATAATCATAAATTAAAATTATTTTGCACCATGCATACACTAGGTGTATATTTATTCTAATATTTATCTCAGTCTCAGTCTAAAGTACTATAATCAACTCACTGCTTTTCATAATGGGAATCATTAACACTGGGGTCATGTGAGTCTGTCCTTCAGTAAGCAGGAAAATTCCTGTGTAAGGATTGAGAAGACAGAATACTGGAGCCAGTCTCAGGAATTAAAGTAGTGAGAGCACCTGGATGCAAAAGCGGAACAAAGAGAGCTGACTGCCACTCATCCGACCAGCTGGGTTCACTCTGGATGATGTCACTTCACCAAGTTCAAGTTGCTTATGAGCAAAATTAGGAGAATAACATTTAAACAATCTCAGATTTCAAAGGTTGAATGCCTTAATAACCAAATCTGAGCTACTGGCTTTGCATTTTTCTCAGAAAACAATTTTGAATTAACAAAGGCAGTCTCACATATGCACAAACAGGTGGAACATGCATCTAATTCCTGCAAAGACCCACAATAAACTGGTGATGGGTGTCACATTTAGGAAAAGAAATCAGATTACTAAGAGAGGGAGACTTCTTTTTCACTTAATACCTTTTGTACTATTTGAATTTTAAGTATATGTGTATATTATTTTTATCACTGAAACAATAGTTAAAGAGGTGATCTAGGTGAGGCATTTGTATTCTACTTTCTATGGTACTTTTCAGCCATTAACAGCACTATAAAATTTGTAAATAGCATAGGTAAGCCATAACTTATGCTTAGGCTATTACAATGTATGTAATGGATGATTATGCCCTAACAACAGGGAAACCTCTCTGATAGTAATTGATATTTTCTGTCATAGCTCTACCAAGATAGAGTAATTCATGGGGGCAGTCTCTCCCAAATCCATCATGCCCACTCCAGTCTACTCTTTGTTTTTCTTTCTTCTATCTGGTTGCGTCATCGTCTTTTTTGGTGCTTTGCTTCATGGTGCAGGGGCCTGCATCTCTCTGTGCCAGGCGCTCTCCACGCAGGTCTCTGCGCAGGTCTGGGATGCCTTTTTTCTTTTATTTTAACCAGTAGGTCCCGGGGATCGAACTTGGGTCCTCCACATGGTAAGCGGGAGCTCAATTGCTTGAGGCATAGCCTCTTCCCTCCTCCAATCTACTCTTACCTCAATGTGATTAGAGTTTGACACTTTAATAAAAAATATTGCTAGAAGCAAAACCCAACCACATTGTTACTTTATACTTCCTAACCAAATAATAAACTTGAACGGTAATCCACACATAAAATCATCAACCCCTAAATCATGAGAGTCAAAAGCTTATCATCCTATTTGTGCTGTAGCAGTTTGTTATTGTTTATGAATTCCAAAAATAGATATTGGATTATGTTTGCAAACTGGTCTGTTCCTCTGGGTGTGTTAGATTGTATAATCTTCAGAGGTTTCACTTTTACTTGATTAAATTATGATTAGGGCTTTGATTGGGCCGCATCAGTAGGATGTTGAGTCCCCACCCCCTTGGTGGGCGAGGACTCACAGAGAAAACAACAATGCAGAGGAGTTAGTTGGAGTTTTCATCTTGGAGCCCCAGGAAGTAAATAAACAGAGAAGCAGATATGTATGGAAAGAGAGAAGGCTCCATTAGACATGGCAGAGGCCCTGGGAAGGAAGAGAGATGAGCCATTCACCTGATAGTCCTCTGCTGGCTTTGTGGAGAGAACCGAGCAGCTGAGCCCAGAGAGAAGAGCCCTGGCAGAGAGATGGGACTTATCCCAACCTACAGCTGATATTGGAAGAAGCTGGGACCACAGAGCCTTAAGAGGAAGAGGAAGGCTGGACTCTTGCAGACATCGACAGCAATCTTGCTCTAATATGTGGCAAAAGATTTTGGTGAGGGAAGTAACTTACACTTTATAGCCTGGTAACTGTAAGCTCCTACGCCAAATAAATACCCTTTATAAAAGCCAGCAGATTTCTGGTATTTTGCATCAGTACCCCTTTGGCTGACTAATACATGTGCCAAAAAATATCTCTGTTGTGGAGGGAGGCAGTTATCAATGGTGAAATGGAGGCCTAAATGAGGCTTCCCAGATGACCCAGTGGCTACTGGGCTAGTGTTCAAATCTGCTGACAGCACGTCCAGGGCTTTTGATGTTCAACTTCTCAGTCCCCTGGGTTCCACTTACTTCTTCAGATGCAAAAGTGCCAAATCCAAGTGCTGGCATGAAGTGTCCGTCATTTAGTTTCAGGGAATGACTGTGGCTGAGTTCCCATCACCGTCCACAGTCCTGGCTCATCTAACACTGTCTTTCTTTGCTCTTACTAGCTGGGAGACTCAGTAGAAGACAAGGCTCCAGTCGTTTTTAGTTCTACCCACCAGAAACTGAATAGGAGGCAAAGGTTACTGCTACCAATATTTCCGAAGTGAAACTGGAGTCAACACATTTTCTGTTATTTTTTTAAATGTAGGTATTTAGGGTTATAAATTTCCCTCTGAACACTGTCTTCGCTGCACCCTATAAATTTTTATATGTTGTGTTATCATTTTCATTTGTCTTAAGATATTTACTGATTTTTCTTGTAATTTATTCTTTGTTACATTGCTTGTTTAAGAGTGTTTTATTTAACTTCCATTTATTTGTGGCTTTTCCAGTTCTCTGCCTGCTATTGATTTCTAGCTTCATTCCTTTGAGGTCAGGAAAGATGCTTTGTATAATTTCAAACTTTTAAATTTATTGAGACATGTTTGTGACCTAACATGTGGTCTCTACCTGGAGAATGATCCATGCACCTTTTAGAAGAATGCATATTCTGCTGTTTTAGGGTGTAATGTTCTTTATATGTCTGTTAGGTCTAGTTCATTTATCTTACCATTCAAGCCCTCTGTTTCCTTATTGATCTTCTGTCTAGATATTCTATCTGTTGATGAAAATGGTATATTGAAGTCTCCAACTATTGTTGTAGAGGTATCTATTTCTACCTTCAGTTTTCCAGTGTTTGCCCTTTATATATTGGGGCACCATGGTTAGGTGCATACATATTTATGATTTTGATTTCTTCTTGGTGAATTGATCCTTTTATTAATACGTAGTGTTCTTCTTTGTCTCTTATAACAGTTTTAAAGTCTATCTTGTCTGATATTAGTATAGCTACCCCAGCTTGTTTTTCAGTTACTATTTGCATGGAATATCTTTTTTCAAACTTTTGCTTACAACTTATTTGTGTCTCTGGGCCTAAGGTGAATCTCTTGTAAACAGAATATAGTTGAATTGTGCTTTTAACAATTTATTCTGCCAGTCTGTGTCCTTTGGGGAATTTAATCCACTAACATTCAACATTATTACTGTAAAGGCAATACTTACTTCAGTCATTTTATCCTTTGGTTTTTATATGTCATATCTCTTTTTGTCTTTTTACCCTTTTAGTTACCCTAACTGATAATCTTCCTTTCTTCACACTACTCCAAGCCACTCTTTCCTGACTTTTCCTTTCAGCCAGCAGAACACTGTTTCATATTTCTTGTGGGGAAGGTCCCTTGTTAATGAACTCTCTCAGCTTTTGTTTATCTGTGAATATTTTAACCTCTCCCTCATTTTTGAAGCAGAGTTTTGTCAGATAAAGAATTTTTGGCTGGCAGTTTTTCTCTTTTAGTACCTTAAATATACTCCACAACTGCCTTCTTGCCTCAATGGTTTCTGATGAGAAATTGTCACTTAGTCTTATTGTAGATCCCCTGTGTAGCAGTTTGGCAGTTTGATGTAGTTATGAATTCCAAAAATAGATAATGGATTCTGTTAGTAAACTGGTATGCTAATCCAGGCGTGAAAAAGTTATGATTAGGGCATTGAACCCCACCCCTTGGTGGGTGGGGTCTTAAAGATAAATGACATTGCAAAGGACAGAGTTGGAGTAGTTTTGATGTTGGAGTGTTAATGCTGGAGCCCAGGGAAATAAGCACACAGAGGACCTTGGTTGCGAGGAAGGAGAGAAAGCTCTGGGAAAAGAGGTGAGCTGTTCATCTGACAGTTCACAGCTGGCCTTGTGGAGAGCCTCAGAGTCTACAGCTAAACTTGTGGAGGAAACAGAGGGGCTAAGCCTATAGAGAAACGCAGCCTTAGGAAGAGAGGAGCCCAAGAATCCTGAACCCTGGCAAACACTAGCTGCTGCCTTGCTCCAGCACATAGCAACAGACTTTGGTGAGGGAAGAAACTTAGGCTTTATGGCCTGGTAACTATAAGCTTCTACCCCCAATAAATACCCTTTATAAAAGCCAACCATTTTCTGGTATTTTGCATCAGCACCCCTTTGGCTGACTAATACAACCTGTATGTGACAAATCATTTTTCTCATGCTGCTTTCAGAATTCTCTCTTTATCTTTGGCATTTGACATTCTGATTAGCATGTGTCTCAGAGTAGACCTCTTAGTATTTATTCTGTTTGAAGTACATTGTGCTTTTGGACATGTATATTTATGTCTTTCATAAGAATTGGGAAATTTTGAGCCATTATTTCCCCAAACATTTTATGCCTACTTTTCCTTCTCTTCTGCACCTAGTGTGTTTCATGCTGACATCCAAATCCCTGAGACCCTGCTCAATTTTCCTTTGTTTTCTCTATCTGTTCTTCTGTTTGTAAGACTTCAATTTTCCTGTCTTCTAGTTCACTGATTCTTTCTTCTGCTTGTTTGAATCTGCTGTTGTATACCTCTAGTGTATTTTTAATCTCCTGTATTGTGTTTTCATTCCCATAATTTCTTTCACGTTTCTTTTTGACTTTCAAATTCTCCTTTATGCTCACACATTGTTTACTTAATATCCTTTTCTCTCTAGCCATGTTTTCCTTCATCTTTTTGAATTGATTTAGGAGAATTTTTTGAACATCTTTGATTAGTTGTTCCAAATTCTGTTTCTCCATTGAAGTTTTAATTTGTTCTTTTGACTGGGCCATATCTTCCTGATTCTTAATATGCCTTGTAACTTTTCCCCTAATGTCTAGGCATCTAATTATCTTGATGAGTTTACTCTGAAGGTCAGTTTCTCTCTCTTGCCTAGTGTTTTATGCTTGACTGGTTTTGTGTTAAGACTCTTATTTGATGCTTGTTTCAACTTATTTTAGACATTTAGACTAGACCGTGTTTAAAAGATCAGATTTTTTTCAGCTCTTCTTCATCTGATTCTTTCCCTGAATATGTGGTATAATTTTTAAGGTTCCACTTTTTTTGTAATTGTTTTAGCTCCAGAAGAAAGCTTCCTTTCCTCTGTTCCTTCTCTGGGAATCTTGATCTGTTCTGCTTTTTGTTTTGCAGTGATAGTTTTTCACACTCCATTTGTTATCTCTAGTTGCTTTTGCCCAGAGGACAAATTCTGGGAGGAGAGTCAGCCCAAAGAAGACTTTCCCAAGTCAGCACTTCCCATCCAAAACAGGGTCAGGGACCCACGAACAGGGCACAGACCTGCTCCAAAGTGCCCTGGGGAAGGGATCAGGAAGGACACCAAAAACCTCTTTGACAGCTTCCCCAAAGCTGTGCTTTCCTGGCCTTCCCAGCAGATGCCACCCTTCATATAACTGTCCCCCAAAGCCCTGAGGAAGCACTGCATCTTTAAATCTTCACTGTCTCTGTCAGCAGCAGAGTAGAAACAATGGTTGCTGCTTCCTTTTTCTTGGGTAGATTGAAATAGTAGCTCAGAGCCAGGACCCAGTGATCCAAATTCACTAATCAAATGCCATGCTCAGTGATAGGCAGTGTCTACCCTTGTTCTTTGGGGAGAGGATTTTTATGTATCTTTCTGTCTCCAGTAAGATAGCCAGGGACTGGACCCCAGGGTGGCCTACTGAGAGAGTGGAGGATGGACACCAGTAGCCACCATGCAAGAGAGTGACTAACTGTTTTTCACTGTAGTTTATCAGCCTCTTCCTTCGGTTTTTCCATGGATGCTGTACAGTGTTCTTCTGGCATCCAGAATTTCAGAACAGTTGTTCAGATAGTTCTTGCCTGTTTAATACAAAGGATTGAGTCATGGAGCAACCTACTCTACCATCTTCCTCAGAAGTCCATCAGTTCAGTTTGTCTCCCCCCTTTTTTCCCATGAGGCTTTTCCACTTTGGTTCCTTCCCCATCAGAGGGAGCTAGATGGTATCAATCAAAAAAGGTCCACTTTTTCATTTAGGTGATGCAGCAGAGACTGGGCTGAGTGTGTGCACCTCTTGCTAACAGTTCTGCTGTGGTCTCTTTTTATATACTGGAGGTCTTTTTGTATGCATTAGCTAGTCAGATACTTGTGTCCCATGCTGGGTCTCTGAATACTTGGATCCCTGTGTTGGATGTGTGTGGGGTTCTAACTCACTGCTGTGAGTGGCTCTATGGTCTGCATCCATGGCAGGAGGTACATGGGCCATGCTGCCTCTGTGTGACTGTTAAGCTGTGCAGGACTGAGTGAGGGGGAGGGGTCCAGACATCTGGGTCCATGTCATAGATTTCCTATCTTTTTTTGGTGTTTATTTTTCCTTTTTATTTAATTCAGTATTTGTAGAATCCTTATCCTGTCTCTAAGCAAGTAAGATCTGTCCTTTTATTAGTTGTTTCTGAGAGGAGACTTTCCAGGGGATGTCTTTTGTCACAATGTTTATGATGTCACTGTCTTGTCCATAAATTCTAACTCATCATTAAAACCTATGATCCAGCCTCATCTCCTTTATGATGCCTCTATGATCTCCCCAGGGTGCCCTCACATTATTGTAGCTTCTATTAACAGAGTTCTAAAACAACATTAGTGAAATTACACTCTCACCTAGTTAGGAACTTCTGCTAGCTAAACCACCCTTGTGATCTTTTGTTTAACATTATTATCATGTCTTGCTTCCCCCATGGTGTATTTGTGCCATTGGTGTTCTAGAGTCTAGCACAGAATATAAAATTAGTCTTTCTTAAATTTATCTTGTGTTTTTCAATCCATCATTCTGGCCAGTCAAGTTTACAATCCTGTCTGACTCTTATTCTATGCATTTGGGATTCGTTACACTTTGTGTTAGCCATAGATCTGACGAATATACCCATTATATTTTCTTTCTTAAAACTGTTGAAACAAACAGAGTTAGGCCAATTTTGTATAAATCCACAAGAAAACTGTTTCTTAAATGATTGCAGCCTCGAGCCTGTCACTGAATAGGCTACAAATATGTCTAATACCCTATGCAATATATTTTTATTTTTCCCTAATTCTTTTCTGTACTGCAGAACCATAATTTTCTTCATTTTCTTGAATCAGAAGTCTAGGATCTTGATCAATGAAAGAAAACATGTTGGTGTAATAGCTTCTTTGGTGACGCTATTTCAGGCCATTGTCTTTAAAAGGCCATATAAAATTTGCATTTAAAATTTATCCAAATACTTTTCCATAAATTGGTATCATGCATGTAGTTACAGAATCTATCTTCCCTTTGTAATGGGAAAGATGTCTATCTCAGGCTGCCAGGCACCTCTCCTCTTTCTAATATTTCTTAAAGGCCACCAATGACAGATGATGCTCTCAAGATGCTCATAGCTCATAAGTGAGTAGTGGACAGAATTCAAGATGATCCTCAATGATCCCCACCTCCTGCATTCACTCACTTATGTAATCTCTCCTCTTGAGTGTGGGCTGTACTTGTGACTCATTTCTAATCAATAGAATATAGAAAAGGTGAAGGGACATTAATTCTGTGATAAGGTTTACAAGATTGATATATGCCTATTCAGCTTGCACACTTTGATGAAGCAAGTGGCCATTTGGTAGAGGTCTAAGTGGCAAGGAACTGAAAGAGGACTCTGACCAAGAGCCAACAGGGGACTGAGACTTTCAGTCCAACCACTTGCAAGGAACTGAATTCTGCCAATAACCAAGTGAGTTTGGAA
>PVKH010016779.1:0-15626 GCA_004027955.1 Chaetophractus vellerosus
GAGAGAACCCTGACTAGAACAAACATTATAATGAAAATAATTTGAACAAATATCTGTAGTCTATAAGAATGCTTTTCTTTAAAATGGGTTCATAAGTTATTCAAGTTTGACCCAAAATGCTATAGCAAGCTTAGTGAGGCTGCAGATTATCTTTTTAAAAAAATCCTATCATAGTCATCTCTTCACAATGAATTAAGTATACCTTCTGTAAATACTACACAAAATGTCCCTCAAATTATATGAATTATATGTGCCATTTTTATGATGATGGGGCACATTGAAGTCACATGAATTTTCCTCTATGAGCTTATTTGAGTCCTACCTGAGTCCTAGTATGTTTTCCCTTTTGCTGGAATGCTTTGGAATTGTTAGTTTATTGGGTTTGTGCCATTGGTAAAGAGTGTGCATATAACCCAAATGAAAAATTAGAAACAACCCAAATATTCACCAATTTGAAAGTAGCTAAATAAAGTATGTTTTAGCCATACTATAAAATATCATGATGTAGACCAATATGTACTCATGTGACAAGATGTCCAAGACCTATTGTTAATGAAAAAAGAAAAAAAACAAGTTACAGAACAATATGTAATATATGATCCTACGTGTATAAAAACATCTCTCTCTTATTCTATATGTACAATATATATATGTACCTTATTTTTATCTCATTCTATATTTGTATCTATATATATATCATCTTCTCTCTGTCTGTGTAATAGTAAGGAGAGAGGAGTGGACACGTGGAGAAGGAACTGAGAACAAGTTCATTCATAATTTTTATGTTTAAATCTTTTACAATATGAATGTTATCTTTTACTGATGTAGTTTTTTTTCATTATAAAGAAAACAACAACAACAAAAAGAATATATTTGTCTTAATTTCCCATCTGCTATGACAATACCCCACAATGGGTTGGCTTAACCATAAGAATTTACTGGCTCATGGTTTCAGAGAAGGTTTGCTTCCTTCTGGAGTCAGTAGCATTCTGGCTGGCTGGCAATCCTTAGGTTTTTTGCTTTTTTGTCATAAGCAGATATCCTCTCCTTTCTCTTCTGGGTTTCATCAATCTCCAGCTTCTCTTCTACGTGGTTTTCTCTTCATAAAACTTCCAGTAACAGGATTAAGACCCAATCTCAGTCAGTGGGGCCACACCTTAACTAAAAATAACATCTTCAAAAAGTCCTATTTACAATGGGCTTACTAACACAGGAATGGATTATGATTAAGAACATGTTTTCTTTTTTTTCCTGTGGTATATAATTCAAACTATCACATCATTAAAGAAACAGTGAAGGGCAAAGAAGTGGGAAAGCATTCTTTTTTGTTTGTTTGCTTTAAATTAGCTTCATTTTTATTAACTTAAGCAAACTTGGAAAAATCATTCATGGTTTCTGAGACTTGCCTTCTTTCCTAAATCTAGAAGAGTCATTTGTTACTTTTTTCTTCTAAGTCACATAATTCACTTTATATAAATAATCATTCAAAAATGTTCTTAAAGAAAGGAAATACATAAAGTGATAGTATCATTTGAGTTTTATAGTAAGATGAAGTCTTAGACAGAAATGATTAATCTGTCATTACAAATTGGAAGAAAGGCGATCCTTGTTTTAATGTAGCAGAGAACTTGGTAAAATTGAGTACTGATTGTCACATAGAAGGCAGAATTTGAAAGTGACAAACTTGATATATAGCTGAGAGATATCCAAACTAAATGTGGAAAGTGTGGCCTGGCTTCTTCTTGCAGTTTATCATAAAATGTGAGGGGAAAGGGATAAGCTGAGAACTGAACTCCTGGGTACGAAGAAACCAGGAATCGATAGGAAAATTCTGAGCTTCTAGAGGATGAGCCCCCAGAGAATGGTGCTACATATAAGGATTTAACTGAATGTAGAACAAGTCAGCCATTTCAGTGCAAGCCAGGGTTGGAAATGCAGTTATCCAGGATTGTGGAAAGTCCTACTCTCTAATGCTTGGGACCCTTGTAACTTCATGCAAAACTGACAAGGTTTTTGTCAGATCTGTCTGAACAGAACCACTGCCAGCCTGGTCTAAAAGGAACAGAAAAGGGACAGATTGAAGGAAAACTGACTTCAAAGGCAGAATCATGGAAGATGAGGTCTGGACTGAAGACATCTTCTTGGGCCAAGAGAGTGGACCCACCCATGTATGTGAAAAGGGTGAGTATGCCTCAGAGCTTGGGAAGGGTGGACTTTCCACTCCCATTGTTCAGGAAGAGTGTTACCATCCCAGGTTTCTCAGATGCCTGGGGGATTGTGGAGAGGCTGGACACCACCCTAATGTCTGATGAGGGTGGAGTCTAGAGTCCACTACCCTGATGCTTGTAGATGTTGGAGCCTTCACCTCAGTATTTGGGGAAAGCATGGCTGCCATGCAAGCAGTTGGAAAGGGTGGGGCTACCACTCCATCAAGGCCGGAGAACAAACAAATGTTCTATAGATGAATGTCAGACCTTGAAATCTAATGGATTATGCCCTGCAGGGTTTCAGAATTGTTTGGGACCTGTGACCCTTATTGTTCTTCCAATTTCTCCCTATGGCAATGGGAATTTTTATTTTAGCCCTCCATTGTATATTGGAAGCAGAAAACTTGTTCCCTAAGTTTCACAGGTCCATAACTAGAGGGGAATTGTGCCCCAGGGCAGACCACACCTACAACCAATTTTGATGAGACTTTGTACTTAGTATTCTTACTGAAATGACTTAAGAATTTTGGGCTATTTTTATTGAATTGCTGTATGTGCATTTGGAAAGAGCATTTACTCTTGGGGTCCAGTGGGTGGAGTGTGATGGTTTGAAGCTTGATTTTGGAAAGATGCAGTGGGAAAATAAAAATGCAGTCCCCTAGTATTCTGGAGAAAGACAGATCCAACTACAGTGGAGAAGTATCTGTCTTTTGAGAAATATCTGAAATGGTAGTGGACCCTGGTAGAGATAAAACATTTGACCATGGGCCCCAAGTGACCATGCATCTCTAATTTTCCACTATGAGTTGGGTTCTTGCCAAATCATAAACCTAGACAGGCCCAGTAGCATTCAATCATAAGATGGAAATGGTACATCTGGAATTGAGACTGTAGTGATCAAAATGATACATCCGGTAAAAAGCAGATAAGGATGCTTTTATGCAGTGGAGAGGGGAGGAATATGTGTAGACTCCAGGCAATCCAGTTGGGTCTCCTGTCACTCCCCTATCCCATTGTAATTGTGAATAGACATGTAGCAACCCTGTCATGGGAATGATTACCAGTCTCAGACTTTTTAGGATTGAGACTTGGGGTAATAGCGGGTAAGCCACTAAAACCTACAGAGATGAGGCCCAACAATGAGAGAAGTGTAGAATGGACAGTGGAGGGGGCAGAAAATGAGCACAATTTGACAACCCAAGATCAACTTTAGTGACAGGGGCTATAGTTTCTATTACTAATTTTCTTTTTATATGTTTCCCCTCAGGAATAAAGGCCCATGAGAAGCTTCTCTTTGAGCCTGTGTGGAGATATGGGTCTACATGGTACAAGGCAGGGACTGTGGCATCTATGAGGTGTGATGGCCAGATGTCCCTTCAAGAGAAAAACTGCTGTGAGGAGAGTATTTAGCTGCCAGCCTCCAATTGCTTGGGGACTGCCACAGGATTCAGGCCGAGGCCATGCTTTCCATGGGCTGCTTCAAGCCAGTGAGTAGTCATGGTAGGGTTACTAGAGCCAGGCCTTTCCTGCCAATGTATGACTAACATTGTGGGCAGTCTTTGTTCTGACAGAGTCTTTCTTAGAGTTGCATTGTAGTCTGAGGTTCATCCTCCCCAATCCTCCTCTCCCTGCCTTCTTTCACAGATTAGCCTTGGGATCTGAGATTCACCCTGTATATTCCTGTTTTCTCTCTTTCTGCTTTCACAGGCATTTCCCTAATAAATTTCTTGTACCTCTCATTACGTCTTGATGCCTGCTTCATGGAGGACTCAAACTGACACAATAATTGTTTTATGTTTAATTTAATTACTGATATACTTTAAAATTTATCTTATTATTTGTCTTACAGTTGTCTTAATTTTCCTTATTTCCTATCTACTCCTTTTGGCCTTCTTTTGAGTGATATTATAAATCATTACTTTCACCCCTTTTATTACCTTGTTAGTTATACATATTTTTACTCTTACTTTAGTCATTCTGGGTCTAGAGATGACAATCTGCATCCTTGAGTAATTGAGGTCTAATACAAATGAATACATTTATCACTTCCCAGACAATGCAAGGACCTTAGCACATTTTAACTCCCTTTATTCTTCTTCCAATTTATACGGTGTTGTTTTAATAAATTTAACTCTTTCTCCAATTTTCCTCATATTTTATTTTAATCTCCACAAAACATCATTATTATTGTATTATGTAGTCCATATTAATTTACCCACGTATTAGGTTTTCCACCTGGATCATTTCCCTTCCATCTAAAGAACTACTTTTTCTACTTCTTTAAATGAAGAACTGTTAGTGACAAATTCTCTGTGTTTATCTGAACATATTTTTATGTCACTTTTATTTTTGGAAGATATTTTTGTTGGATATAGTATTCTATATTAGTAGATGTTTTCTTTCAGCTCCTTCAAAATATCATATTGCCTTTTGCTTCCATTAGTTGTCTTCCAAAATCATTGTCAGGTTAATTATGGCCCCTTAGAAGGTATTTTTTTTTCCTTAAATGCTTTCAACATTTTTTTGTTTTTAGTTGATTTTAAGCAGTTTGACCATAATGGACAAGGTGGTCTATTTCTAGTTCAGCTTTATTCCTTCAATGTAGCTCTTTGAAAGTCCACTCAAAAGCATGGGGTATTTATTAGGACCCTTCTTTTTGTGTGGGCCCTGAATTCAAATTTTTGTACCTCAGGCCTCATGAATTGGTGAAAAGCTCTACTCAACTTCTCAATCTCCCAGCTGCCATTTTCAGAGTTGGTGATTAGCTCAAGGAGAAGAAATGACTTCTCTGGTCTTCCCTCCTTTACCTGGATCTTGGTCCCACAGACTCTTACTCTCTTGGCAGCTCTCTGATGCTTTCATACAGATATTGACTAAAAATTATCCATGTTTCCTAGTTGTTCTCAGTTGGAGGGTTGGTCTGAAAAATCTTGTTGCCATTGCCAAAAACCCTTATGTAAGGTACTCAGAGCAGGGTGTAGCATATGGAAATATCACTCTTTTTATAATAAAACTCATATGTGTGGATTTATTTTAATTTTTTTATTGTGATTGGTGGGCATTTATCTTTCTTCAATTCAAGAAATTATCAGCCATGCTCTTTATTATTTAATTTTGGAATAAATATTAAACATATGTTTAGTATTCTCACTACATTCTCCTTATTTCATATCACCTGCTGTACGATGTTTCTTTTTCTATTATCTATGTTTTTTTTCTGGGTAAATTCCTTTCTACTATCCACCAATTACTAATTCTCTTTATCCTATCTTTTCTTGTTTCCATGATGTATTTTTCATTTCTGTGATTTCAATTTTCTTCTTCCTTTACCTATACTTGATTCATATTTTCCTGTCTTTGTGGCATAATTATTAATTTTGCCTTATGGAGGTGAAGGCAACATTCAGGGAAGAGAAGGGAAGTTAATGGAGGACTTTCCAGTATTTGGCACCATTTCTTTTCCTGGAACTGTTTGCTAATTCCAAAGTCAAATAGTTAAGAAACTAAGTAGAGCTTTTAGGGGATTAATGGGGCCTGGATAAATATTTCAGTTTTTCCCTTTATTTTCCTCAGTGATTTGCTGTATTAGTTGAATTAATCCACTTCAGAATAGTGACAGAAGTACTTAATACATTTCGACTGCTGTTATTTCATTGTTGTTGTTGTTATCATCCTCCTCCTCATCATCTGTAAGGTGGTTTTAAAGCCCTTCTTAGAAGAATTCTTCAATATTTGTTATTGTTTTAGGGCAATTTCTTTTTTAGCTTTACAATGTTCAAGTGCCTTGAAGTTTTAATTTTCAAGTTCATCACGTATAGGAATTTTATGTATGTATGTGTTTCTTTCTCTCTCTTGCCATGCACATATTTCTATTTTTGTAGTTCATGATTGCCTTTACCCAGGATGCTGGAGTCCTCAGTTTGGAACCAGATGTTATTTTAGTAATTTGGGACTATTACCTTGGGAACATATCAAAGACTCATTTCCTAAACCAGAAGGTAGCTTGGCCCAAGTTTGAGATCTCAATTTCTGCTTTCCTCTGCAGCCAGTGTGGCAGTTTTAAAAAAGACTTTCTTCATGGAATGGAGCCCCTGCTTACCCCTGGATTCATGCCACAGAATTGACTATGGTAGTCTAAAATGTGTGTGGCCTTATAAATTTTTAATCAGCTACTTAGAAATTGATCATTTAGATAGCTGTTCAAGTTCCATCCTGAAGTTCAGTAGATTTGGAGTCCTGACCCAACTGAATTGTATTTCTGGTTCATGACTATCTGGTTAATATCATCTTTAAGCACAAATAATACTTTAAAATATGAAATATTTTATTTATTATTGTTATGTGTTTATAATAAAATCGTTCATTTAATAGGTAATCTTATAGATATATACTTTGACTATATTCAAGTATTATTACTATTCTTGTCAGTAGTAGTAATAGTAGCTGTAGAAATAGTAGTATAGTAGTAGTAATTATTGCAATATTGGCTCACATTTAGCTTTTCCTCATCTGAAAGTCTGAGATGCACTGTTGTAAAGCCAGCCTTTGATTTTCTACTTGCCCAGCAGTATTTTTGATGTACCTTAATATATTTTTCTAAACAGAAGGGAGAAACAGCTATATTTATAAAGTCAGATAAAAGCTGTAGTTTATAACAAACTAGCAAAAGAATTAAATGAAATTGCTCACTTGTATTAAAGATTAGGGGAGGAAATTAATCAAGACACAACAGATATCTTGAGAGCAAAAAATAGATGACGTTTTATGAAAACATTTGCAAAAAGTGATGCTGAAAATTCTAAAATGCCAACTTGATAATGACAGCCCTGTGGGTCATATGCTTTCATGGTATTTATGTAAATTCAAAAGAGTTTGAATTTTATTGTTAATTTTTTGTTTTGTGGGTTGTATAATTAATTGAATTTTTGTCCTTTTGTTGAATACATTTTCAAGAACTAAGCATGTAAAAGATATTCAGGTATTTTGCCAAAGACATACTACACTGATATTTTGCCAAACTTGGTTTGTTATTAATACATTTAGAAATGATGAAACTGGCAAGAAATATTTAAGTTGAATGGGGTTTCAACTGGAACACACACAAAATTAAGCAATTTCTTAAAGCAGTAAGCAATTTCATGAAATAGATGAAAATAGTGCTTTCTATGCCATGATTTTTCTCCATTGGGTTTCTGGTTGAATGCTTGTATGTTAGCACATCACTGGCAGCTTCCACTTTGTGATCATTCTTTTATTCATTTCTGTCATCTATTCCTCAGGTGATGAGGTTGAAATTTCCTGGCATCATATCTTAAGAAAACAATAAATGTAGCAGGTTCAGCTGTTCATAGTTCCCTGAAAGCATCTCCTACGGTACCCTTGCATTGACAGAAAGAGGGCCTTGGGTTCAGACTCAGCCCTCTTTCTTTATTCCTACTCAGTCACTCTCTTTGGGGAAGGAGCTAAGCAATAAAGTCCTCCAGAGGCCAAAGGCAGTCTTCAGAACCAAGAGCAAAATATCACAACAATCTGAAATGTGAGATTTCCAATCTTGGGCATATTGGTCAGATGAAGAAGACAGCCACCCACAAAGGGAGGTTCAGCCTCCTTGCTCTACTGTTAACCTCCATCTGCTCAGGCTCCATAACCAAAGGCTTTTGAACAATTAGGCTTGATTGCCAATGTCCAGTGCAGCATGAGCAGCTGCTGTCAGTCCCTCAGTGCAACCAGGAAAAGAACACAAAACAAATCTTGTTTCTAGTTTAATGGAATCCAGTTTCAAAGGGAATTTTATTTTGATATTTTTTCCAATCTACTCTCAGCTAGATTTTTATCTTTACAAGAGAACACAGTTTGTTCAACTGACACTTTTCCTTGAAGAGCTAGAGAGACAATCCAGTTTCTTATGTGCCTGTTACCTTTCAAATAATTGTACAAACAAGCTTTTTGAAGATCAAATCATAATTATGCCTTGCAACTACAAAGCCATCTCTTGAGTATAAATGGGTACATGTTAAAATATGTCCCGTATTCTAGGTAAAATCACAGTGACTTGCTTTGCTTAAATTCTCATCTCTTACTCTGAGGTAGAAAGAAACTCGGTTTACTTCTGAATATCTCCCTCCCAGATTGATATTGATGTATAGCAATGGAATGATGTGGTCTGTACCATGTGACTTAACAGATAATTAGTTACTGGATTGAGTTGTTAGCTGTGGCTTTATGTAGCTATGACATCTCATCCATGTTGTGGAGGAAAGCCCATCGGTTCTTTCTTTTTAAATTTTTCTTTTAAATAATTTCCAACTAAGAGAGATGTCTCAAGAATAATACAAGGAATGCCATATGCACTTCACTCAGATTCACCATTATTTGCCACAGTTCATCTTCCCTCTCTTTACATATATACATATACATATACATACACACATGTTATTTATAATGTATCTAGATATATATACATTCTATTTATAATCTGTATTTTTTCCCCGAGCCATTTGAAAGTAAGATGTAGACATCATATCCTTTCCCCCTATATCCGTCAGTGTATATTTTAAGAACAAAGAGATTCCCTTACATAACCATTTTGGTTTTCTTTTGCTGTATAACAAACTAGCCCAAACTTAGTGGTGTGAAATAACAGCTATTTCACAAACTTATAGAGACAGAAAGTAAGTTAAAGGTCACCAAGGGTTGAGAAAGAGGGGAATAGGGAGTTATTGCTTAATGGCTATAGAGTTTTTGTTTGGGGTGATGGAAAAGTTTTAATAATGGATAATGGTGGAGGCAGCACAAGATTATGGATGTAATTAACGGCACTGAATTGTACGCTTAAAATGGAAAATCTTATGACATTGATATGTATATATACACACACACAAACACACTACCACAATTAAAAAAACCACAACAGCTATTCTATATGGCTCATGGATTCTGTGGGTCAGGAATTTGGAGTGGGAACAGTGGAGATGGCTTGTCTTAGCTTCATGCTGCCTGGTGCCTCAACTGGGAAGACTCAAACCCTGGAGGTATCTCAGGCATCTGGAATCTGAAATCATTTGGAACCTTCTTCATTCACATGTCTGGAAAGTCTGAAAATCTTGGCTAAATTGTGACTTTTGAACAGGGCTTCTACTTGGGTCTCTTTGTGTGTCTTGTGTTTCCTCATGGTATGGTGGCCTCAAGGTCAGACTTCTAGCATGGCAGCTCAGAGCACCAAGAGCAAGTGTTTCTGAAAGCTTCAAGGACTGTTATGTCTTAGCCTCAGAAGTTGCAACATTATTTTTGCTGAACTACATGACTTAAAGCAACCACAACCCCACCAAAATTCAAGGGGAGGAGAATTAGACTCCATCTCTCAATGGAAAGAGTGTCAAATCCACAGATATTTTTATAACCACTACAATAACCAGAATATAATTATAAAATCAATAAATTTAAATTGATAAAGTACAGTCAGGCTCCAGGTTCTTGAGTTAGACTAGCCAGGTTTGAATCCTGCCTCTGCCTCTGCCACTTATGAGGTATATGACATTTGGCAAGCAACCCAGGGTCTCAGTTTCCTCATCTCTAAATGAGCTCAATAATACCTATATCTCTTTGGGTTGTTATAAAGGTTAAAGAAAAAAAATTGCATAATAATTGATAAGCTTGGCACCTAGTAGTGATCTCCCTCCCAGACAACTAAACATAGCACTGAGTTCTCAATAGGACTGCAATTTAATTGGGAGGCTTTAGACGTGACTTTGGCCTTCTAAGAAATAGTGAAGAGATTCATTATAAACTTAAATTACTGCCTCATTAGGTGCAATTTCCAAAGATTCATCATCCCTTTGTAATATGCAAGATAAGTATCTTCAACCAAGAGAGGGTGTGTCATTCCTCCCTCCCTCTTTTTTAAAATACAAATCACGGTCATTTTAACAGGAAAATTTAACATCACGAAAGTACAAACCTCAAGTACATGATTAATTTATGAATCAGGATACATTTGGCTACAAGTAGCAGAAAATCCAACCAAAAAATAGCATAAGTAATAGGGAATATTTATTATTTTATAACAAGAAGACCAGAAGTGGGGGAGCTCCAGGTTTGGTTACTTCAATGGCTTGATGATTTCCTTAAGGATTCAGTTTCTTTCATGTCTCTGCTGGAGCATCCTCTTGTGTTGGTCTAGATCTCAAAAGGAAATTAACTCATGGTTGCAAAATGGCTGCATCAGTTCCAAATACCACATCCAGAAAGGACAATATTTAGAGAAATGACTGGATTTTTCTATGAGCTCTTGAATAATGAGAAATCCTCAGAAACTCTCTATATGATACCCTTCATTTCTCAATCAGTAGAATTGTGTCACAAGTATATGTCTAAACTACACAGAGAAGAAAAATGTGACCCTATAGACATATGTAAATCAATTAGGATTCACTTCTTAGGGCTAGGGTTGGGACTGGGGCCAACCATTCTTGAAATAATGGCCAATGCAAGGAAGCTGAATGGTTTTTTGGGGGAAGGAGGAGTGGACAATAAATAGTATCTGCTGCTCCAGGATAATTAAATTTTAAGTTACATTTAAGCATTTGAAATTGGAATGAAAAATCCATTTTTGTATATCTACATTCTTAATAAATGCCTGGAGTTCTTTAGAATGAAATTTTGATAAGCAATTGGTTTGAAATATAATGGGAATGAGTTATTAATCAAGAAATATCAAGGGGATTCATTTAACTTTGAAATGTTCTTTTAAATAATAAACTTTTCCAAAATTCTATAAAATTCCTCAAATGCAATAGTTTTTTAAAAAGTGTATTTGTCATTTTTGCATTTATGTTTATTTTTAGTCATAGCAGGTACACTCTAAACAGAAGGATTTGTCTTTGTAATTTTAATTTTTCATTATTCAATTTCTCTATGAAATGATGGATGCAACTAAGAATTATTTAAGAACTCAACATAATCACTCCCTTCTTCTAATTTTAATTTGCTTCCTTGTTTTTCCCCAAGCTTCCTAGTAATTTTAGGCCACACTTAAAGTAATAGCAATGCCTATTCATTCTGTAATGCTCGTAGAAAACAGAGTCTGGAGTATAATTTGGGAAAATGAGAGACCAGCTTCTAATGGCATCATTTCTTTTGCTATACCTAGTGTTCATTTCAGACAAGGTAGGACAGATTATGATGAAACAAACAAACCACCCCCAAAACTCAATGGCTTAAAACAAGAAGGTTTATAGTTAGCTTATGCCATATATCCATAGACAGACAGTGGAAGGCAGGGACCTCTGCCTGTGTTATTGACTCAGGGACTCAGGTTGAGGGAGCAGCCACCCTCTCAAATGTGCCACAGTGAAAGGGAGCTCTGGGGACCTTCATGCCGTAAAGTAAATGGTTGGTCAGAGAGCATACATGCACTTATGCTCACATTTCATGCATGGGGCCTGAAATGGTTTGACAGTTTTATCTAATTATGAATTCTAAAAATATAAATTGAATCATGCTTGTAAACTGATCTGTTCATCTGGGCATGATTGGGTTATGATTAGGGCGTTGACTGGGCTGCATCAGTAGGGTGTTGAGCCCCACCCCTCGGTGCATGTGGTCTCAAGTATAAAAGGCAAGGCCAAAGACAGAGGGAGCAGATTTGAGAAGCAGATTTTTGTGAAGCAGTTCTGATGTTGGAGAGGGCCATTTGCCTGATAGTCTACAGCTGACCTTGTGGAAGAAATGCTAAGCCGGGAGAGAAACGCAGCCCCGGCAGGAGAGGAACCCAAAGGCCTGAGCCCTGGCAGACGTCAGCAGCTGTCTTGCTCCAACACGTGGACTTTGGTGTGAGGGAAGAAACTTATGCTTTGTGGCCTGGTAACTGTAAGCTTCTACCCCAAATAAATATCCTTTATAAAGACCAACCAATTATTGGTATATTTTGCAAAGGCACCTCTTTGGCTGATTAATACAGGGCCCCAACCCAGGAAGTGACGGAGCAGCCAGAACTTGAAAGCAACGGAGCTGGGAGAAGGCAGAGACCAGCAGATACCGCCATGTGCCTTCCCAAGTGACAGAGAAGTCCAGGATTGCCCGCAGCTGGTATTCTGAGAAACAGCGTTGCCTGATGCCTTGATTTGGACACTTTTCTCCACCTAGGAACTGTAAGTTTGTAAGCCAATAGACCTGCATTGTAAAAGCCAACCCATTTCTGATATATTGCTTTCAGCAGCTTTAGTAAACTAAAGCAACTACATACTTCTTAAAACATGATCCTTAACATGAGTGTAAAACATCAATTCAAAGTCTGTTAGACCAGAAGCTGTTGCCCTTCATAAAGCTGTATTTGTAAAACCACCAGTGTTAAAGCACACCCTAGTGGAAGATTTTCCATTTTGTTTATCATAACCAAAAACTAATTGTTTCTTTGGAGTATGTTGTCTTTTTTGTTGAAAAGCAGTGATGTGCACTGGTACATCTCTGCAGTTGTCAAAAGTACTCCTCCACAATAATGCTTGTTCTCCACTATCAGCTCTCTGAGCTCCTCTGTCGTTTTTGTCTGCATATTCATCCATTTATAAAGGACTCCAGTAAGAGGATTAAGACCCACCCTGGGGTACACCCTCCTTAAGTAATCTAATCAAAAGGTCCTTCCTACAATAGGATCATACCCACAGGAATGGATTAGCGTGAAGGACATGATCTTTTCTGGGGCCACAAAAGTCTCAAACTACCACAGTAGCCTTTTCCACATCTCCTTTGTCCTTACCCCTTGGGAAGGTAATACCAAGCAGAAATCCTTGGAGTGTATTTCCAACTATATAATTTCCTCCTCACTTCCTAGTCATGGTTCTTCTGTCCACATTACTTTGACATCATAGATTGTTAGATTTCCAATTGCAATGGGATGGTGATCCATTCTAAAGAGAACCTAAAATCTTCTTTGTTGATGATTATAGTGGTCATGCTTGCATGAGTCCAGTGAACAAGCACAATTCATCAGCTTTGGTAGATGTGGATTCTGAATACTCCTGCCATTTCTCTCCTTCCAGTGAGCTATGGGATCCTTAATAAATCAGGCTTCAAAGGCAAGAGTGGCAATAGAGGAAGTGTCTCTTTTGATAGGAAATAAAGTATGGAGTTCAGCACCGTACTACATTGGTGATGAATAATAATACCCAAAGAGTTGAATGGACATTTTATTCTAGGCTTTCTAATAATTGTTATGTATAAATAGCAGATATGTATGTATTCCATTTCAGGCAATCCTCAAAACAAACATAGTGAAGTGGCTTGTATTGTCCCCATTTTTCAACTGAGGAAACAGAGTCTCAGAGAGATTTGTCCAAAGTCAAACAACTATTCAGTGTCTTTGGTTATTATTAAACTTTGAAGTTCTAGGATTGATTTTATTATATTTGCTGTCTAGTTTTTAACAATTCCCTTAAGATATTATCTGTTTCTTTAACTTTTTTTCCTATCAAGGTACTCTTCCTACCTGGTGTAAATACTGGCTTAAATATAACTTTAAAATGACCCCCACTGTACTGTATGCACCTCAGAAATCTGTGAATGATTTTAGACCTAATTCTTTTGCCTTAGTAAGTATTCCATAAATGCTTGCAAATAAATTTAAGGCTCACATGTCTAGCTGAAAGCTGTCACTTCCCTCATGAAAGCAAATCAAGACCAGTGGGGCTGGCTCGAACTTTGTCATTTACCATCAGCACGTCAGTATAAGCAGAATTAAATATCTGTTCTTTTACCTAAGTAAAAGAAAAAATGTTTTTCATTACTTTTCATGCTCAATTATTTTAAAAATGCAGGTTGGTTGTAGAAAATTTATAAAATATGGGAAAATATAAATAAGGAAAGAAAAATCACTACAAATTCCAGGTATATTATTTTCCCAATCACTGTCTTAATAAGCATTTAAATTTATACACAGTTTTCATACAATCATATGTAGTTTTGTGTTCTATTTCTTATTTTTTGTTTGTCCCTTAAAATCTTTAAAAGACATATTTGTCAGCAGCTTTGTACTGTTACATTATATGGAGGGGCCATAATTTATTATAGGACATTTAGGGTCTGTCAGTTTTTGCTACTATAAATAATGTTGGATGAACATCTTTCTATATTATCTTTGTGAGCATGACTTCCAGTGCACCATCTGTCCCTTCGAGCCCCTTAATTAGCAACATGCACCTCTAATAACTGATATTTGACACATAGAACTGAAGCTGTGCAGCTAGAACTTGTCAAGAAGACAGATAGGATAGCAGTGGCCTGTCTCACATTCTAAAATAGACTGGATACCACTATAATTTTGCAGGCCATTTGTTTGGTTTGAAACTTGATGCCTCATTGATTCCACATAAGATATATTACAAAAGAATGAAGGTGACCTTAGAAAGAACCATCCATTTAGAATCCAATTAATCAAGCTTCAGGGTACTCTGGCACCCAGCACCATCCAGAAACATATAATCTGTCCAATTCTCATTACCATCAGAATTTAGGAAGAGAGTGGGTTAGGTTTAGCTTGTAGATGCCCCTTTGTAAATAATAGAGAAGCTTAATCTTTAAATCTTGGGAGTGTTGGTTGTGAGAGTTGAAGGTTTTTGCAGAGAGAGAATAAACAAGAACATTTTCTAAAATTTAGTGAGCTTTAATGAAAACTGCCTGGACAGAGGAAACCTTTACTTAAGCTTGATGTCACCTCACCTGAGAGATGGAATTTCAAATCAGAGACGTAGAACTGTGCTGTGTCTCTACTTCTTGGTCACTTGAGGTATATAATGTGCCTGTTCATAAACTTCTTTAAACTAGGAGACATTTGTTTCAGCAATATCTTGCCAAAACAAAATCCATATTTTTGAAAAAGACCTGAATTGATTCCTAGTTACTTAAGGAAGAAGCATGTGTGCTTAGTTTTCATCTCTAGTAGCCTAAGAAGATAAAGCTTTTACCTTTGACCTAGAATTTATTTCATCTCCTAGAACAGAGTTGGAGATTCTAGGTCTCAATTCCAAGTATTAGTTTTGCTTTCTGCTTCATGATGATAATTTTATCATAGCTCTTAACAGTTATTGTACTAAATTGTTATATTAATATTAATATCAGAGTGTGAAAAATTCAGCTGGTAAATGGTATGCAAATTAGCCTAATGCAAACTTTAATGGATTAGGGCACTCAAAAAATTCTTTAAAACAAAGGTAGATTAAGTGGTAAAAAGGCAATCACCATTAAAAGGGAAAAAGGCTACGAGTAAAAGAATAAAATATTTTAAAGCAAGTATGACTGATTTTAATCAAGCAATATGAATGTAATAGCTGATAGAACCCATGGAAACATTTCTTTCCAATTATAGCTTTCACTAGGTTCCTTCAGATTCCATTTTTCTCTTCTTTTAGTTAAACACATGACAGACCC
>PVKH010016780.1:0-15627 GCA_004027955.1 Chaetophractus vellerosus
GGGGGGGGGTAGGGGAATTCAAGTTTGTACGTTATTTTTCCAAAGATGATATGCATTTTTAATACATTTGTATTTTTTAAATTTTGTAATCTTTAGATATTTTAAAGAAACAACTAAAAAAACAAAGCTTTTGCTTTTTTTAGTAGAATTTGCAGTTGAACGTCTCAGATCCCTCTCAAAGAGCCCTAGGGTTTCCTTGTCTTATTTATGGAGATGAAAAGGGTCACTTTGTCCAGCGCACTGTGAGGTTCACTCAGGCTCACAGGGCGACCTCGGTACTTGGAACCAAAGTTACAGATAAACATAGAAATGATTAATAATAATCATGTACAAAGCTTTGAGTTTTGCCTTATTCTACAATGCAGGAGTGTAAGAGGGTTTTTGTTTGTTTGTTTGTTTTGTTTTAAAAACAAGAACAAAGGAAACAAGTGCATGTAGTCTATAAACATAAACACGGTGTTAAATTCTTAACTCAGGTAGACTTTATAAAAATTGTTTCTAGAAACCTCTCTGGTTATTTTTTTTAACATGGTCACAAAAAACCCACTCGCTGTCAGTTGGAAAAACTCAAAAATTTCACTGCAGCAACTCTGCAACTACGCAAGTACCCTGAGGCCTAGGGGGTCGCTGGCTCCAGCAGCAGCCCCAGCCCCAGCAAGGGCCCCAGAGTCCAAGCATCCGCGGCAGCAAAGACAGTTTCTGCTGGCCCTTGTGCCAATCGTGCAATGTTCTTGGAACCAGAAAAAGTAGAATCTTACAAGAGAGTGTAACGGTTGAGTACCAAAAAAAAAAAAAAATTACTTTTGTTAAGCGTTATTCCTCAAGAACCCTGGCATGGTTTCCTTTTGGTTTCTGGTTTGTTTTCATAGCCCTCCAGCATTCCCAGGTACAGCTGTAAGCTCTCCTTTTCCTTTCTGGGCGTCCACGGTTCCTGTACCTGCTAGGCTCCTGGGCTTCCTTAAGCCAGCCCTTTGCAGCTGTTTGCTTTGTTCCCCATAGACCGATCTTGATTTTGGTCTATGGGGAAAAAAAAGACTTAAGGATACCCTGAACTTATTATTGTCTGCAAAATTACAGAATCTGTTGTCCATCATTGTCAACTCCAAGAAAAAGGATACATTTTCTAAATAATAGCAATGTACAGAAATGAAAGCAAGGCCATCATTTTCATTAAAATAACCAGAAGAATAAAGAGCTCATCAATTTACGAAAGACAAGTGCATGTACAAGATGAGAGATTAATCAAAAATTATATTATTGAAAACAAATGCTTATACAAGATCTCTCTCATTTAAAGCAAAAGAAAGAGAACTACAATAAATGTAGAAACTAAACAACATAAAGTTCAGAGAAAAAATGCCATAATACAATATATAGATATTATATATAAGTTAAAATGTGCCTAAAAATTCACGATTTAAAGGAAATTAATGCACATTTTAATTATTTGAAAAAATTAGTGAACAGTGATGAACTGGTGAAAGGTTGTTAAACATTTAACCATAAAACAAACAATGAGCATTATGTTAATTATTCCAAAATAATTATGGAAAATAACCAGATATAATTCTATAAAGAAAATCTTAATATAGTTTAAAAGAATACAAATTACTTGAATGCAAAAAATAGTAATATTGTAAGAGTTTTAATAAAAAACAAATAATTGGAAAATGAAGAAAACACAATTTTTAAATACATATTGAATAGCAGAGAAAATTAAAGCTGTAAGTCCAGATAATATAGAGGAATTTTTTAATGGAAATTTTGTCAACTATCTGACTAAAATTTATGGGATGTCACAAAATTTGGATTCATTATCCATTCTTACGTTTACACATTATATTTATTAATTTAAAAGAGCATAGAAATTAACTGAATAATTAATTTCCTTCAAAAGCTATAATAAACTTGTAGAAATCAGAAGAAATGAAATATTTTTAAAATCATATTGAAATTAAAGAAATACTAATTACTGAATTTTGTTAACATATCACAGAATGGTAGGATTTTCAAATGATTAACAGGTAGACCCAAAAGAGATATTACTGCGTGCTAATATTAGCCACATGTATTTACAAAAGTTCAGGGGTTAAAGCTCTGCAAGATAAGATTCTTGATTTCACTTATGTACCACAAAAACATTCAATTCACAAATTTAAATAAAGGATTTACCAAATACTTTAGGAATGAATGCAAATCAAAAGTTGCAAATGCCAAAAAGAAAATAACAAAATTTTGTATAAATATGTAATATATACATACACATATATAAGATTAGTTTAGAAGATGATGAGTAAAACTATCAGAAATGGTTTGGTTACTTCTATGTTCTGTAAAATTTTTCAATATTTCCCAAATTTTCTTCAATGTTCACACATAATATTTTCTATAACTTAATTCTATCACAATATTTTACTTTGTTCTAAAAGCAAGTATGAGAATTCTGGTTTTTTTAAATTCTGTTTGCTTGTTTATGAATAAGATAAGCTTAAAAGACCAGTTAATATTATTATAAAAAAGGCATAGGGTATTCAAAATTTTGCAAGAATGTAAGTATTCTGATGATGGTAGCCAAAATTTAGTAGTACTGGATAAAATTTTTATTTATTTATTTATTTTATTTATTTATTATTTATTTTATTACATATCTCCCCTTCCCCCTGCTGCGGCGACGCGCCGAGAGTGGTCACTGCACACGCGCAGCTTTCCCCGCTTGTGGGCGGTCTCTGCATCCGATCACGGCCGGCTTTCAGTTCGCGGGTGGCTGGCTGCGCTCCATCCGCGGGCGACCTGCCCTGCCCGTGGCGGCTCTTGCCATGTCCATGGCAGCTTCTTGCCCTGCCCACGGTGGCTCCGGCCCACCCATGGCGGCTTGCCCTTCTCAAGGCGGTCTGCCCACTAGGAGAGGTCCCCAGGAATCGAACCCGGGGCCTCCCATGTGGTATGCCGGCGCCCTATCCTCTGGGCTATCGAGCCGGCCCCCTGGATAAAATTTTTAAATTCAGTATCTGATTTAGCCTTTATGATATCTGTATGGATTTAAAATTATCCATAGAGTTACTTACAAACTACTTTATTTAGAAAAACATAGTTTTCCTCAGTGGAAAAAAAACATATTTTTAAACCACAGGTTTAACACACATTTCTTGGCTCCCAAGTACTATGTTAATTTCTTAAAAAATATTCTTGGAAATGTTCCAGAGCATGTGTGGTCAAGTAGAAGATGGTTCAACAGAAATGAGAACTAATTTAAGGACACTACTGTTTTTAAACAGAGATCAAGTAAATAACCAAGTAGGAAAGCAAGAAAAGATGAGCTCAGATATTCAGCATCATTGACATTTCAATTGCCTGGTGCACTCTCTCTTCTGTATAACTCTAATGGGAGCACTTTTCACCTCAATGTTCCTAAGTCTTTAAATGAGTAGATTAGCATAAAACACTGAGGCCACTTGATCCATTCCCAAAGAGTTGGACTTCTTTGGTTTAAAATAAATAAAAATCTTGGTGCCATAAAAATTGGTGACTCCCAGAAGGTGGGAGGAACAAGTAGAGAAGGCTTTGTGCTTTCCTGAATTAGAATTAATTTTCAGGATAGAAGATAGAACGGACCTGTTGGACACAGAGATTGTGAAAATGGAAACCATTACTTTTGAGCCAGTGGGAATGATTATCATGATTTCAGTGTCAAGAGTATCAGTACAGGACTGGGCTAAAATTGAGGTTAAACCACAGGAAAAGTGATAGATTACATTGCATTTGCAGAAATGCAAGCCGTTCATGCAGAGAACATTGACCAAGTAGTCAATAAGGCCAGTCATGTAGGACCCAGTGATAAGGGTGTGGCACAGTCTCTTGGACATAAGCACTGGGTAGTGAAGAGGATTGCAGATATCTATATAGCTGTCATAGGTCATTGAAGAGAGGAGGAAAATTTCAGTGACAGCGAAGGAAAAAAAGACATCTGTGTGAAGCAACTCATGAATCAAATAAACTTTTTGAAAGTCAGTCAGTTCTCTTAAGTCCTAGGTGTGATGATCATTGAGTACATGAGAGTGTGTAGCTAGAGAGGCAAGTTATCAATATGACATCTTCATTCCTGGAGAGAGTAATCAGCTATATCAGGAGAAATAACATAAAGAGGACTCCCAGAGCTCCTCAGTCTTTCAATCCCATAAGTAAAAAGTCAGCACATTTGAGCTATTCCTAATTCCCATAACATTCAACTCTTATGAAGTGTTGAGAAATCAAAGGTGATACTAGCATAAATGACTTCAAAGATGTTTTTGTTTATACAAATAATTTGGAATTTTTTAAAAAATTAGTGAATCTAGCAATTGATTATGAAAAAAAGTAGTTCATAAAGTATGGCTGAAAAAAATCATTGGCTGCAATTTTATATATACGTGTGTGTGTGTGTACAAATAATCATTTGGGTATTATATAACAGAAACCTATATATTGAATAATTTGAATGAACTTGACACTATTATAAATAATCCCCTTTATTAACACATTTATGCAGATGAAAACATTTATCATATGTATTACTATTGTACACAATTTTTTAGATGAGAAAAAGAGCACTGAAAATTAAGTAAAATGCAGTCATACTATTAACAGTGGGCCCTCTGATTCTACCAAGATTGGCTGAGTCCAGAAATCTTGCTCTTAACACTATTGTCCTACTTATAAATAATTTTTAAAAAACAGAAATAAACCGCTAAATATATAATAAGAAATGATATAGACTTAATGCATCATTTACTGTGCCTTTATATACAATATTATCTAATAAAAATGCAAGATCAGAAATTAAAAGTTTAGACCACTTTACCAGGGTATAATATCATAGACCACATATCACCATTCACCATTATCTGTCTAGAAATTTGTCAACCTTTAATTTTTCTCACAAATAAAATACATAAACCATTTTAGGAGCCTGAAATTTTTGCCATCTAGTATCTGCTTCCTTTGAGTTGATTTATGTTTAATTTTTCCTGCATGCATTTTTGTTTTGTTCAGAGATAAAAGAAATTAGCCTAAAACTTTGGATCAGATCCTGGTCAAATGGAAAGTTCACCTGGAAATTACATCTCACAAGTGTACCAGAAAGCTAAAGTGAACACAGAGGAAGAGAATTCCTTGCCATTCACCCTGACAATGCCAAGACACCTGTAATACTGAGGAGAGTTGATAAGGTATCATTCCATCATTCCTGTGACCAATTTTGAAGGAAAATTGCTTGACATGCTCCATGGACTAATGTATACATGTTAAGTTTGTGCCCGCCAGTTCTCTATCTCTTAGAAGCCACATAATGTTGAACATTATTCTTTGGTATTCTTTTGTGATACTCCAATTGCTTATGGGTTAAAAGAGAAGGTAATTCTACAGAAATAATTAATCTGTGGCTTAAAGGTAACCACCAAGGATGGAATAGCACATTTTTCACTATTAAATATTTTTATATTTAAAGTGTGATAGTAGAATAGGGAGTGAACAGTGTTCATTACAAATAAAATTTAATACAACAAAATTCAAAGAGATAAAAATGGTTCATAAATGCTGTTAATCTTTAGATGTATTTTATCCAATTATTTTCCTTTATGCATATAATGCTTATTTATGTGTATACTTATGTGTTTACATAATTTTTATCACAATGTATTTTCAGGAAATCCGGATTTTATTATCAAATAATTAAATATTTATACTACACTTTGATTTATTTTATATTAAACATTTCTAAAATCAAAATTTCATGTATTTTGCATTGGCTGGTGCAGCATAACTAACTTCTTTCTAGTAGTGTGCACCAGTTGATAGATGGGCAATTTTGAGGCACTTCAAGAAATACATGGTGTAATTTCTCCAGTCAGTTTTGGCAGTGTCATCTAATTCATCTGCACAGCACATATATTATTGTATTCAGACACAACAATATTTGTGCAACCACTTCCATTTATTTTAAGATTTACTTTATTTATTTCTCCCACTCTCATTGTTTGCCCTTGCTGTTTCTGTTCATCTTCCTTGTTTATTTAGGAGGACTGGGAACCAAAACTGGGGCCTCCAATGTAAGAGGGATGTGCCCAGTTGCCTGAGCCACCTCTCTGAGCCACCTATGTTTCCTGTTTTGTAGTGTTTCTTACTATGCTTTTTCTTCTTGTGTCTCTTATTGCACTCATCTTGCTGTGCCAGCTTGCCATGCCTGCCCACTGTCTTGCTTGTCTTCTTCAGGAGGGCCCAGGAACCACCACCACCCTGCTTTGTGTGTCTCTCATTTATGTTGTTTCTTCTTGTGTCTCTTGTTGCATCAGCTTGCTGCACTTTCCCATCATGCCAGCACACTGTCTTCTTCAGGAGGCACTGGGAACCGAATCAGGGACCTGCCATGTGCTAGACAGGAGGCCAATCTCTTGAGCCATCTCTGCTTCCTGTGTATTAGCTTTTATTAAATAAAAAAACATGACAGAAGAAAATAAAAATCATGCTGAGATGAGTAAATATTTTATAATTAATTTAATGGCTAAAGCTCACTTCCTCTATATATAACCAGGTGAATTGCTTTCTTGTGACTGCACTAATTAACAATAGTGAAGTAATTATTATATAGATTTAAAAGCAATACCTTTTACATTAGAAACTATTTATACTCTGGAATATCAGGAAAGAATTTGATGGCATGGTCCAAGAACTTATAAAATAATACTATATATTTAATTACTTTTTGGAAGCATAATTTGTCTCTTCACCAAAAACTCAGTGATAATGACATAAGGTTATTTGAAGATTTAAAGGCCTCATCAGTTTATTTCACAATTGGTGATCTCAGGCTTTCAGAAACATGAGAAACTAATGGACATTTCTATGGCAATGCTAGTCCAATAGGGTCTGCTTACTCCTTACAAAATCACCAAGATCAACTATTTCTTCCTAGCATTAAAATCAATTTTTATAGTCATTAAATGTACTTTCAAATAATATAACTAAAAGTTAAAGAAAGAATACTTTATAAAACTAATTTTAAGACTGTGTTTTGCTGAATTTTTATTACTGGAAGTCCAATATGTCATCTCTAATAGTAAAATAATGTTAATAGAATATCAGGAGTGAGAGATAGAAAGGAAACATGACTTCTTTATCTGTTATTTTTTTAAAAATTAGAACTTTATCACTGACAGTTATTCAATGTCATTATTATTTTTTTAAAATTCTGTTCTTTTTAATTTTGTCAAATTTTGTTTTACATGCTTTGAATACTTTACTGTTAAGGAATACTTTAATTTTCTTAAAAATTGTATCTATGGATATTTTATACTTACCTTCATATCTCTGAAATGTAGAGGCCTACTTTTTCTAGTAGTACTACTTTGAGCAGTTGTATTTATATGCATATATTTATATATCTATATCTATATCTTATTACAATTCATCTATTATGGTCATCACATTGTTGGTCTTAATTTTTATTAGAGTCAATTACTATGAATACATATGAAATATATGTTTAAAGCTATTTTATGATGTTAACTCAAACTTTGGGTTCATCTTGAAATCTGTTCGAATTAACATTTTATTCATTAATATAGTTCACATTTTCTTGCTTTGTCTTATGTTTGGTAATTATTTTATAATATACTGTACTCTATAAATGGTATATTGGAGGGAGTCTGGATTATTTTGTCTTTAATAAGGATTGTTGAGCTGTGTTCTGGCTGGCAATAAATGACTGGCAGTGCCTTTTGAAACTCTCAGGCTTCGTATTATACCTTGTTAAGAGAGACCTCAGTGTGTTATCCGCAGCCTTAAGGCACAGTGTTTACTAAAGTGCTCCGTTCTTACAGTTCTATTGTGTGACCTTTTTTTCCCTTATCTTTTGGTCTGAATTGGTCAAATGTTAGTAAACATTTTAAATTGATTTCTTTTAATTATAATAATCAAAATAAAATGGTATCTGGCAAATATCAGGGCAAGGAGTTGATTACATGGCATGGGAGAGAGTATTAGGAGGGTTGGGTGAGAGAAGGATGAAAATTAATTAATACACAGTTCATTCTGGGAAGTTCAGTATTACAGGGGGGCTTTAAGGAAGGTACAGAAAGGGAGGTTAAAAAAAGAATCAGAAGACACTAGAACCAAATATGAGGAGCATTCTGAGAATAGCTAATATGGGCATTAAAGCATAAGTTAATGAAAATAATATATATATTTTATTCTTATGACTAGCAAATAAAGTATGTTATGTGTTTGCTCCTATAGATTGAATAAATAAATAAGTGCAAGCTACTTGAAATTTTCTACATAAGAATACATATTCAGGGGGCCGGCTCAATAGCCCAGTGGATAGGGCACCGGCATACCACATGGGAGGCCCTGGGTTCGATTCCCAGGGACCTCTCCTAGCGGGCAGACTGCCTTGAGAATGGCAAGCCGCCATGGGCGGGCCGGAGCCGCCATGGGCAGGGCAGGAAGCTGCCACGGACAGGGCAAGAGCCACCACGGGCAGGGCAGGTCACCCGCGGATGGTGCGCAGCCAGCCACCCACGAACTGAAGCAAGCGCTGGCTGTGAACGGACGCAGAGACTGCCCACAAGCGGGGAAAGCCACGCCTGCTTGGTGACCACTCTCGGCGCGTCGCCGCAGCGGGGGGGAAGGGGAGATATGTAATAAAATAAATAAATCTTAAAAAAAAAAGAATACATATTCAGGCAGTTGAAAAAAATATAAATAACACAAATTAGAACTGGGATAAATAAAAATAAGGTATGTAAGCCATGATATTTCACAAAATTATTTAAAACTATGTGCATTATATAGAATTAAAGAATGAAAATTTCAGGTAAAAATAGAAATGAATAAAAGATAATTACTTTAGTAAGTCTCAATTATGAGGAAAATAAAATCTTCAAAGCAACCATTCTATATCAGATTCTGTGAATGGAATGAAAAATCCTATATAATTTAAATAAGGAGTGAGTGAATAGATAGATAGTAGCCTCAATATATCTTTACAATAATATGTTATAATGTTTAATAAGTGTTTCCTTATATTATAACATTCACTAATATATGTTATTATATTTTAAAGTGAAGTATTAAGGATTTAGAACCCTGTAAAATAGTTGAGAAAAAAGGAAAATGTAAAAGGAAGTGTATAATATGTATACATATACATACACACAGAGAAATTTTACCACATGAGCTACCTTCAATCACTCTAAATACTGAAGACTGATTCTCTTTGAAGGAGGTTTGTGATATATGAGATATCGGAATTTTCTAATCAGTTGGCTCCAATTATTTGTCATATGGCAAATATAATTACGTTTATACTTATTTCCCTATCCTATCTATTCAGTAAATACATTTGAGAATTTATATATCTGTAAAGTTCTCTGCCATATTTAATATATACAAAATAAATACTTTAAAAAATAATCCCAGTAATAAAATTTTCAATAAACTAACTTTTTTTTTCAATAACAATATGGAAATGACTGCCCATATAGCATAGAAAAATGCAAACATGACAACCCACATCCCAAAAAACAGAGAGCATCTACAAGTGCAATCAAAACAGTTCCTCAAGAATGAAGAATGAACCGACTTAACAGAGAAATGCAACTATGGACTAAAGTAGACTTATTATTATTCTTGCTATGAAAGATCTTGTAACATTTATATAAAGGCAGGGGCCATCCAAGGTTCAGAAGGGAGGGAGAGGGAAAATTGGTGAAGCATGGGGCTGTTTTTTGTTGTTTTTCTCAAATGGTACTGGGGCCAGGAAATGAACCTGGGACCTTGCATGTGAGAAGAGAACGTCATCAAGTTTCTCTTTAATTCCTTTCAATAGATACTTGAAATGTGTTGGCCTAATTCATTCCTCTGATTTATGCAATCATTAATTCATAGTAAAGACAGTACTGAAAGATACACCCTTTGTAATGGTCATGTTGTAACAATGTCTGGGAGAATCCATTCAACTGAGTTTACTTTAAAGAATATTCAGTACTGAAATTCTCTCTCCATGGTAAAATATAAATTTCCTCTTAAGGTGATAGATTCATTATTAGGAAAGCTGTTTTGAATGATTTGGAGCCTTAAAAATCTCTAAATATACATAAACATTGTTTTGTGAATTATTCTGCAGCTAGTGTTTCATTTATTTACACAAAGACTCAAACACAGATGCATATTTTGCTTAAGTTCATGACGTTAGAGTCACACTTATAGTTATTTGTATATTAAATTCTTCTGTATTTAATGGAGAACATAGTTTACTTCTTATAATGATCACTTTTCTATGTAATTAAAAATAAAAATCATTCCTCATCACAAATAAATGTTCAAAATAATAGTTGTTATAGCAAAATGACCCCACATTATTGTGAGAATTCCCTATACAGTCATTCTGTTTTATTACAAATCATTTTGTTGACAAGGAAAAAAGAGAGAAGACATAAGTAAATAAAATAAAAAATGAGAAGGGGGACATTAACACTGAACCCACAGACATAAGAGAGATCACAGGAGGATACTATGACCAACTGTATGTCAAAAAGTTAGAAAATGCAGGCAAAATAGACAAATTACTAGAAACACAGGAACCTAAAAATAATGTGTTACCAACCACAAGTGAAGAGATTGAAATAGTCATCAAAAACTCCAAAAAATTAAAACCCTGGGATCAGATGGCTTTACGGATGAATTCTACCAATCATTCAAAAATGAACTAATACCGATCTTGCTCAAGCACTTCAAAAAATTGAACAGGAAAGAATGCTATCAAACTCATTCTATGAAGTCAACATAACCCTAAAACCAAAACAAGATAAAGATACTAAGAAAAAAAAATTACAGACCAATATCTCTAATATATATAGATGTAAAAATCCTCAATAAAATATTTGTAAACAGAACCCAAAAGAACATCAAAAGAATTATACACCACGATCAAGTGGGTTTTATTCTAGGTATGCAAGGGTGGTTCAACACAAGAAAATCAATTAGTGTAATAATATTGATAAATTGAAAAAGAAATATAACATGGATCTTTTGATTGATGCAGAAAAGGCATTTGACAAAATACATCACCCTTTCATGATAAAAACACTCAAAAAGAAAAGAATAGAAGGAAGCTTTCTCAATATGGTAAAGTGCATATAAGAAAAACTTAGAGCTAGTATAGTACACAATGGTGAGATACTGAAAGCTTTCCCACTGAGATCAGGAATAGCCTTTTTTTGCAGAAATGAAATAGTCAATAATCAAATTTATTTGGAAGTGTGAGTGGCCCTGAATAGCAAAAAATGTCTTAAAAAAGAATCAAGTTGGGGGGCTCTCACTTCCTGACTTTAATGCCTATTACTTAGCTACAGTGGTAAAAACAGCATGGTACTCACATTAGGACAGATAACTTAACCAATGGAACTGAATTGAGAACTCAGAAATTAACCCTCACATTTATTGTCAAGTGATTTTTGACAAGGCTGTTAAGCCCACCCAGCTTGGCCTAAAGAGTCTCTTTTAAAAATGGTGCTGGGAGAACTGGATATCCATATCCAAAAGAAAAAAAGATGATTCCTATATCACACCTTATACAAAAATTAACTCAAAATGGATCAAGGACTTAAATATAAAAACAACAACCGTAAAATGCCTAGAAGAAAATGTAGGAAAACATCTTCAAGATCTTGTTGTAGGCAGTAGTTTCTTAAACCTTATGCCCAAAGCATGAGCAAGAATAGAAAAAAATAGATAAATAGGACCTCCTCAAAATTCAACCCTTTTGCACCTCAAAGGACTATGTCAAAAGGGTGAAAGTCAGCTAATCAATGGAAGAAAATATTTGGCAATCACATCTGATAAGGATTTAATATACATGATATTTAAGGAGATCATACAGCTTAACAATAAAAAGACAAAGTATCCAATTAAAAAATGGGCCAAATACTTTAAAAGACAACTGTCCAAAGAAGAAATGCAAATGATGAAGAATCACATGAAAAAATGTTCAACATCACTAGCAATTGGGGAAATGCAAAGCAAAACTACAATGAGATATCATTTCACACCTATTAGACTAGCCACTATGAAAAGTTAGAAAACTTTAAATGTTGGACAGGATGTGGAGAGATAAGAATGCTTATTCACTATTGGTTGTAATGTAGAATGGTAAAGCCACTGTGGAGCACTATTAGGCACTTCATAACAAAGTTGAATATAGACTTGTCATGGGAACTGGTGATATACCCAGAAGAACTGAGAGCAGTGACACGAATAGACATCTGCACACCAATGTTCATAGCAGCATTATTCACAATAGCCAAAAGCTGAAAACAACCCAGTTGTCCATCATCTGATGAATGAATAAATAAATTGTGGAGTAGACACACAATGGAATATTATGCAGTGGTAAGAAGAAATGAAGTTGTGAACCATATGACAACATGGATGAACCTGGAGGACATTATGTTGTGTGAAGCAAGCCAGACACAAAAGGACAAATACTGCATGATTGCGCTATTATGAACTAAATATATTATGTAACTGCATAGAAATAATAATGAGAATATAGCTCACTGGAAAATAGAATGAGGTTAGGGAATGGAAAGCTGATGGTTAATCAGTGCAGAAGTAGTTAAAAGGTTTTTTGTTAATGTTTGGAAATGAATGGAAATGGTGAGAGAACATCATGATGTTTATGAATAGAAGAGCTATTATATGATAGTAGTTGAAAGGGAAAGTCTAAGGACATGTATATTACTAGAAGAAAAGCTAAAAACTGTAATATTTGATTGTATAAGATAGTAAAATCTCATGTAAAAACGAATATGAGTGATATTGCACATATACTATTATTTCCACAAAACATAAATACAAATATACTAGAGAGAAGGAAAAAGAATAGCAGATATTTACAGCAGAGGAAGCATAGAGAGATTGGTAGATGAGTTTTGTTTGTTGTATGTTTATTTTTATTTTCATTGGAATAATGTAAGTGCTCTAAGAATGACTGAAGTGATGAATCCACAAATATATGATTACATTGAATACCATTGATTGTATGCTTTGGATGGATTTTTAAAATTAATATGTATTAATAAAATTGATTTGATAAAAAAATTATAATGAGTATTTCACTACTTGTTGAATGGCCATTATTTTAAAAGTCAGAAAACTACAAGTGCTGGAGAAATTTGGTGAAAATATACACTCCTTCACTGTTGATGGAAATGTAGAATGTTGTAGCCTTTGTGGATGACACTTTGGCGGTCCCTCAGGAAGCTATATATAGACCTGGCATATGATCTAGCAATCCTGCTACTAGGAATATATTCAGATTTGCTAAAGCAAGGATGCAAACTCATATTTGTGTACCTTTCATAGCAAAATTATTCAGTTGCTAAAAGATGGGGGAAAACAACACCCCAAGTGTCCATCAACCAATGAATGGATGAAAAAATGTGGTATATACATATGATGCAATACTATTCAGCTTTAAGAATAAATGAATTGCTGAGCAGATGTAGCTCATGTGGTTTAACACCTTCCTCCCACATGGGACGTCCTTGGGGTCCACAGTGCCTCCTAAAAACAAGAACTAAAAATGACAAATGACAAGCAAATGAAAAAACCAACTCAGTGGAGCTTATGTGGCTCAGTGGTTAAGTGCCAACTTCCCACATACAAGGTCTGAGATTCAATCTCTAGCCCATACCTAAAAAAAAAAAATTAAGAAAAAATAAATGAATTGGATAAGTATATGACAACAGGAATGAACCTTGAGGACATTATGTTGGATCAAATAAACCAGACACCAATTAATAAATATTCTATGGTATCATTAATATGAAATAAATACAATGAGTAAACTTATGGAGTTAAAAATCTAGAGCATAGATTACTAGGAGATAGAATGAGTTGTGAATGGGTAGCTGATGTTTAATATATGTAGAATATTTAATAAGGTTGCCTTTAAAGGTATAAAAATATACAGCGTATATGGTAGGATGTTATACTGTATATAAGTATCATTGCTAATTTATAATTGTGATTGTGGCTGAAAGGGTAGGCTAGGGACATAAATGTCAGTTAAAAGAAAGAAGTAAACTAGGCCTTTATAACATAGTGAACTCTGGTAGAAAAGGATTGTGGTTAATAGTACATATAAAAGAATGATCCTTTATGAAGTAGAACACCTGTTTGTCTGTATTACATGTTGTTAGGAATATGGTAATACATTGGAAAATGGAACTAATGTAACTTATGGACTATAGTTAATAGTAATATTTTAATATACTTGCATCAGTGACAGAGAAGGTACTATATCAATGTCAAGGGTTAACAATAGGGGAGTATATAGAGTATGGGATTTTTCTTTTTGGAGTGATGAAAGCATTCTAGAAATGATAGCACATCTCTGTGATAAAACAGAGCCACTGAGTGTCCACTTTGGCTGGATTATTCAAAGCATGGGGCTGCATAACACAGAAAACCCCTTGGTGGATGATGAACTGTGGTTAACTGTACAAATATGAGAATGTTCTCTCTTGAACTATACCAAGTGTACAAGACATGGTTTTAATTGTAGGGTAGTTTATGGAAAAATACATCAAATATAAGCTATAAACCATAAGTAGTTGTAATGTTTTGTTGATGTTCTTTCATCCTTTGTAACAAATGTTGCACAACATGGTGTGGTAATGAATGGGAGTGCTGTATGTTATGCATAATTGCTTTGTAAGTTCACAACTTTTCTAATTAAACAAAAATAATAAAACAAAATTATTATAAAGCCATAGTAATAAAAAAATGTATGGTACTGGTATGAAGTGCAGAAATATAGACTAGTGGAATTGAATTGAGACCTTAGAAATCCAACCTCACTTTTATGGCAACTGATTTTTGACAAGGGGGCAAAGACCACTCAACTGGTATAGAAATGTGTCTTCAACAAATGGTGCCAGGAAAACAGCATCTCCATTTATAGAAAAAAAGAAATATCCTTACATCAGACTTGATAAGAATATCAAGTAAAAATGGATCAAAAACCTAAATATAAGAGCAAGAACTATCAAAGTCCTCAGGGAAGACAAAGTAGGGAAGCATCTTTAGGACATTGCTTAGGCAATGGTTTCTTTGTCTTTTACTGAAGCACAAGCAACAAAATAAATAAATAAATAAATGGGCCCTCATCAAAATTTTAAAAATTTCTGCCTTAAAGGACTTCATGAAAATAAAATGACAACCTACACAAAAGAGAAAAATATTTGGAAACCTCTTATCTGATAAAGATTAATATCCAGAATCTATAAAGAGGTCTGATAGCTTAAAAAAAAGAGACTAAAGGGGGCCAGCTGTAGCCCAGTGGATAGGGCATTGGTTCACCACATGGGAGGCCCGGGGTTCAGTTCCCGGGGACCTCTCCAAAGCTGGCAGACTGCCTTGAGAGGGCAAAGCCACTGTGGGCAGGGCAGACCGCCTTGAGAGGGCAGAGCCACCGTGGGCAGGGCAAAAAGCCTCCACGGGCAGGGCAAAGCCGCCAGGGCAGGGCAAGCTGGCCTTGAATGGAACAAAGCCGCCCATGAGTGGGGCAGGCCGCCTGCACGGTGGGCT
>PVKH010016781.1:0-15618 GCA_004027955.1 Chaetophractus vellerosus
TTTCTTTAAATATCCCCAAATAGGCCGTTTGACTCTCATAATTTGCTTTAAACTTTTTTTTTGTTACATATCCCCCCCTTTCTGCTTGCTCTTGCTGTATGTTCATTTTTATGTTCTTCTATGTCTGCTTTTTGTCTCCCCCCGTTGCGGCGACGCGCCGAGTCGGCCCACCACATAGGTGGCTTGCCCCGCTCATGGGCGGCTTTGTTCCGTTTAGCGGGTGGCTCAGCTCCATTTCTCACGGGTGGCTTGGCTCCATTCGTGGGTGACTTGCCCTGCCCGTGGCGGCTTTGCCCTGCCCATGGCGGCTTTTTTTTTTTGCCCCGCCCATGGCGGCTTGCCCCCTCAAGGCGGTCTGCCCACTTGGAGAGGTCCCCGGGAACCGAACCTGGGTCCTCCCATGTGGTGTACCCGCGCCCTATCCACTGGGCTATAGCCAGCCCCCCTATAGCATAATTTTTAAAATATAATTTTAGTTACTGCTTAATCCATTGAATGAACATTTTCTTATAGTCATTTATCTAGGTGACTTTCAACTTTTTGTATATATAGCTTGGGACATCAGACATCTTTGTGCAGATAACTTTTCATTATTTTGCATTACTATGATGGAATTTATCCTAGGAGACGGTCAAAGTGTTTGAATATTTTACTTGACAGATAGAAAGTGCTAATTTTCTAATAACTTTTAGAAAATAGTAATTGTTATTTTCCTCTACTTTTCTTTGATTGGCACTGTTAATTTTTCCATATGTTTATTTACTAATTAGCTTTACTTTGTTGGAAATTGTTAATGTAAAATTTACTTAAAAAATGGGAAATCATTTCACACCTATTCGAATGGCTGCTATTAAAACGGAAAGGATGTGGAAAAACAGGAACACTGGGAAGCGAATGTGGCTCAAGTGATTGGGCTCCCGTCTACCATAGGGGAGGTCCAGGGTTCAATTCCCAGGGCCTCCTGTTAAAAAGCAAGCTGGCCCACATGGAGTGCTGGCCCACGCAGGAAAGCTGGCGCAGCAAGATGATGCAACAAAAAGAGAAAGGAGAAACAATAAGAGGCGCAGCGAATCCAGGAGCTGAGGTGGCACAAGAGATTGAGCAGCCTCTCTCCACTCCAGAAGGTCCTGGGATCAGTTCCCAGTGCCACCTAAAGAGAAGACAAACAGACAGAGAAGAACACACAGAGAGCAGACAGTGAGCGCAAAACAATGGGGGGTGGGGAATAAATAAATCTTAAAAAAAAACCACACACACAAAAAACAGGATTACTCATTCATTGCTGGTAGCAGTGTAAAATGGTGCAGCCACTGAGGAAGACAGTTTGTCAGTTCCTAAGAAAGCAAAGTATAGAACTACCATATTACCTGGCAATCCCACTCCTAGATATATACCAGAAAGAATTGAAATCAAGAACTGGAACAGATATTTGCATACCAATGTTCATAGCATTATTCATGATTGCCATAAAGTGGAAGCAACTCAAGTGTCCATCAACCAATGAATGGATGAATAAAATGTGGTCTATACAGACAATGGATTATTATTAAGTTGTAAAAAGAAATGAAGTCCTGATACATGTGACAATATGGATGAACTTTGAGGATATGTTGAGTGACGTAAACCAGAAACAAAAGGAAAAATATTGTATGAGCTCACTGATTTGAAAAAATTAGAATAAGCAAACTTGTAAAGTCAGAATCTAGAATATAGTTTACCAGGGGACAGAGTGAAGACAGGGAATGGGAAGTTATGGATTAAAATGTACAGGGTTCCAATTAGGAATGATAATGGATGGTGGTGATGGTAGCACAACATTGTGAATGTAATTAACAGCACTGAAATATAAATCTGAAATTGATTAAAAGTGGAAATGTTAGCTTGTATATATGGTAACAGAATAAATACACAACAGTGGACCCTAAGTTGAGATATGGGCTATAGTTAATAGTACAGTCATAAAATTGTGCTAATGAAGCAGGCTAGTAAAATAGGGAATCAATAGATGGATCTGGAACCTGGAAAGAAGTCCACGTGGATATCAATACCCCAAGATGGCTGCTGGAAGACCCTCACAAGAGTCTGCCATCCAGAATGAGATTTCCTCTGGAAGCCAGGAGAAGCCCTGGATATACTCCAGGGGCTTTATAATTGGGCCCTCCTGGGGGGGGGTGTTGATGGATGGGGTAATCAACCAAAACAGCAAAGAGCTGGGACTCCTCCCATGCCATTAGCAAAGGGGTGGAATAATTAATGGTTCAAAAAGCAGGCGCAAAGGCTAAATCGCACTCTTGCCTTCTGTGCCCTGCTCTTGCCATGCACCCCCCCACACCCCCCGCATGGATCAACTTGCAAGTAAAACCTGGGCATTTAAAATCTATAATGGGGGGAAGCGGCTGTGGCTCAATTGGTTGGGCTCCTGTTTACCATATGGGAGGCCCCAGGTTCAATTCCTGGTGAAGGCAAGCCGGCCTGATGGCCCGTGCGATGGCCTGCACAATGCGGTGAGCTGGTGCAGCAAGATGATGCAACAAAGGGAGACAAGCAGACAGAAAAATGCACAGCGGATGGACACAGCCCTCTTTATCACTCGTCAGGCCCTTCCTCTCTATCTGGGACCTATGATCTGTTATTTTCTCCCATTTCTCTTCCCTCCCTACCTTAATAAATTACTGGCCTAATAATGTGATGTGCTCTTGAAATTCATTTCTGCAGCATGGTCAAGAATCTAGGCAAAATCTGATAACACTATCATCAGTTCTAACAAATATTGCACACCAATGCAAGTTGTTAATAATAGGATGGTATATGGGAACTCTGTATTTTCTGTATGATTTTTCTGTAAACTTGTAACTTCTATAATAAAGAAAAAACACAAGCAAACAAAAAAAGGAAAACATGAATTTCATTTAAAAAGTCTGAGTTGATAATGGCATCTTTAGAAAGCAAGAGAGCTCATTTTAAAATGTGGGTGAAGTCAGTATCCCCTCCTAGAGAAAGAGTGTGTATGATGTTGGTAAAGAACTCTCTTTTCTGGTTCAGGATCAGGATATGTGGAGTCATCTCTGGTATTTAAGATACTGTGGTGGCTTTTTCTATTATTGTATCATCTATCCATTTTCAGAGCCTTCTGAAAAAGGTTGCTTTTTTCATGGATATATCAGAGAAAGGAGGGTATCTCCAAGTACAGGAAGTGGGAAATGAAGATTCGGCCCAACTTTCCCAACTAGTAAAGGAAGAGATTTGCTTAGAACAAGCATTGGCTGTTTCAAGCTAGATGTGAAAATAGTAAACAGCATAAATGCTCACAAATGGGCATATCTTAGAATTTGTAGCAATACCTTATTTTACCATCAACATTAGGAAATTCAGCCTCTGAATTTTTAAGTCTAAAAAAGATGTAACAATCTCTTTTCCAAAGTAGGAAAGTAAGGATTTTCTCTTTTGAAAGCTTTTCAAACTCTGGATTCCTAACTGCATGTCCTTGGACAAACAACTTAACTTCTCTTTGCCATAATTTCCTTATTGTAAATGAAAGTAACAACAGCACCTACCTCAAAGAGATGTTGTAAGGATCAGTAAACATAAAGTGCCTAGAGCAGCTGCTGGCACCATGAAAGCATTAGCTATTATTAACATTATTATTTTAACTATTGGCTTAGAGTTAAAAATTAATTTAGAACTAGAATTTTAATATTCTTTAAAATAAATTCTGCTAATGTTCACCTTTAGAAAAAAATCTAGAAAATTATACATTTAAAAATTAATATTGGGACTTCTGGGAAATGGTGGATTAGAGATACACAGGATGCACTTCTGTCCCAGAAAAATAGCTAGAGGACAGGCAAAAATGTTCTGGAAAAGTTGTTTTAAGATTTAGGACACCAGGGGAAGGCTGGCCACCACCCAGAAGAGAGAGGGGCCAGGAAAAAATCTTGATGGAAAGACTGTGAGTAGAAGCTGCAGCTGTAGCTGCCAGTGCCCTTCCCCCCCACACTATGAGCCCTTCCCCCCACACTACAGACAACTTTGAATTCTCTGGCCTCTGGCCAGGGACTATGGACAGAGAGGGCTGCAGGAATCTACCTCCCCAGGAAACAGGAGCAAGAGGGACACAGCCTATGACTGGTTCAGTTTTTGGCCAACAAATTTGGTCTGTTTTGTGTCCCATGAGCCCTTCCAGGCTGGGTGGAGCCATGCCATTGTTTGCCTAGGGAGCTGGCACAGGACTAAAGAGATCCGACTCTCCCAATCACCTTACCTACTGACTGAGATAAGTTGTTGAGGATGCAGAGGATAGTGGAATTATACCCTACCTGGGAAAAGGGAGGGGGGGATACCAGCAAAGGTTGGAGAATAACCTCTGAGAAAGTTTGAATTGTAAAGCTCTGAATAGCCTTGAGGCAAGGCTGTCACATTGTTGCTGTCAGTGTTGCAGTGAACACACTCAGATCAGGCTTTGAACTGAGAGGGCTGCTGCAAAGCACCATCTGCTAGCAGTCCAGGGAAGGGCATGTGAGGAAATGAAAAGTAAAAGACTTTTTCCAGCCTTGGCTGCTTCCTTCCCCAAAGCCCTTAGAAGCAGGTCTGCAATCCATTATTGGGTTCATGGCCCAAATTTGAGCAACTAACAGGGAGAATCCTAAAGACCTAGAACAGGTTGAACCAAGAATCAAAGAATGACAGCAATGCACAGCCTCCTGCCACTAAATGCCTACAAAAAAGAGAGAAATTGAGCATCAGAGTAAACTTACCATCCTAATCAGTGCCTAGACATCAGCAGAAAATTACAAGCCATAATATGAAAATGGAAGAAATGTCCCAAGCAAAGGAATGTATTAAAGCCCCAGATGAGATATAGGATTTGAGACAACTAATCAATGAGGTTCATACATATCTTCAAAATCAAATCAATGAATTGAAAGACAATATGGCTAAAGAGATAAAGGACATCAAGAAGATACTGCAAAAACAAATGTGAATAGTAAAATAACAGCTTATGGGAATGAAAGACATAATAGGTGAGATAAAAAAGCACGTTAGAGGGAGTGGGTTGAGCTCCGTGGTTGAGCCCCTGCTTCCCATGTGTGAGGTCCCAGGTTCAATTCCTGGTACCTCCTAAAAAAAAAAAAGCAAACACACATACATTAGAGGCATACAGCAGCAGACTTGAAGAGATAGAAGAAAGAATAAGTGATGCAGAAGACAGAACAACTGAAATTGAAGAGAGAACACAGAGAGAAAAGAATGGAAAAAAATGAGCAAAGGCTCAGGGAGTTGAATGATAACACAAAGCACAACAACATATTTGTAATGGGAGTTCCAGAAGGAGAAGAGAAGGGAAAAGGAGCAGAAAGATTATTTAAGGAAATAATGGCTGGAAATTTTCCAACTCTCATGAAATGAATTTACATATCTGTTTTGGTCAGCCACAGGCGTGCCTTTTGAAATATACCAAAGATTGGTCGGTCTTTATAAAGGGTATTTATTTGGGGTAGAAGCTTACAGTTACCAGCCACAAAGCATAAATTTCTTCCCATACCAAAGTCCACGTGTTGGAGCAAGATGGCTGCCAACATCTCCAGGGTTCAGGCTTCCAGGTTCCTCTGTTCCCGGGGCTGCGTTTCTCTCTGGGCTTAGCTTCTGTTTCCTTCACGAGTTCAGCTGTAGACCATGAGGCTTTTTATGCTTTGCGTCTCTCCACAAGGCAGCTGTAGACTATCGGGCGAACGGCTCACTCCAACATCAGAACTGCTTCTCAAATCTCCTTCTCCAAATCTCCTGCTTCTTTCATCCTGCTTTTTTCAATCTGCTTCTCTCCAATCTCTGCTTCTCTCAATCTGCTTCTCTCTGCTGCCTGCCGCTTGTCTAGCCTTTTATACCTGAGACCACACCCACCAAGGGGTGGGGCTCAATGTCTCACTGACGTGGCAGTTAACGCCCTACTCATAACTTAATCATGCCCAGATGAACAGATTAGTTTACAAACATAATCTAATTTATATTTTTGGAATTCATAATTAAATCAAACTCAAACCATTACAATATCCAAGAAGCTCAGTGCTCCCCGTCAGTATAAATCTGAATAGACCTACTCCAAGACACATACAACTCAGAATGTCAAATGTCAGAGATATAGAGAAAATTCTGAGGGCAGAAAGGAAAAAGCAAACTATCACATACAAGGGACACCCAGTAGGACTTAGTGTGGATTTCTCATCAGAAACCATGGAGGTGAGAAGACAGTGGTATGATATAATTAGGATACTGAAAGAGAAAAACTGCCAGCTGAGAATTCTTTATCCAGCAAAATTGTCCTTCAGATATGAAGGTGAGTTTAAAATATTCACAGATAAACAGAGACTAAAAGAGTTCGTAAAAAGGAATCCACCTTTGCAGAAAGTATTAAAGGGAAGCTTACAGCCAAAATTTTGGAAAGAGACAGGAGAGAGAGGCTGGGAGGAGAGTGTAGAAGGCAAGAGGAGCAGAAAGGATAATGAAAAGGGGAAATGAAAATAAGTAATGACATATGAAAGCCAAAGAATAAAAATGTGGAAGTAAATAATGCATTTATAGTAATATCATTGAATGTGAATGGATTAAACACCCCAATCAAAAGATATAGACTGGGAGTGGATGTGACTCAAGAAGTTGAGCACCCACCTCTTACATGGGAGGGCCTGGGTTCTCTTCCTGGTGTCTCCTGGAAAAACAGAAAACAAAAAAACCCCCAAAAGAAGCAACAAGCAAAACAAATGAGAAAACTAACTCAGGGAAGCCAAAGTGGCTTAGTGGTTGAGTGCCAGCTGCCCATATATGAGATCCCAGATTCAATCCTCAGCCCTGGTACCACACACACACACACACACACACACACACACACACACACACACACGAGCCATCCATATGCTGCCTACAAACAACTCAACTAAGACCCAGGGATACAAATCAGTGGGAAAAAGATATACAACACAAACAGTAATCAAAAAAGAGTTGGGTAGCTATTCTAATATTGGGCAAAACAGACTTTAAATGCCAAAAAGTTATAAGAGATATAGAAGCCATTATGTATTAATAAAAGGGACAATCTACCAGGAAGACATAACAGTCATAAATATCTATGCACCTTACCAGGGTGCCCCAAATTACATAAGGCAAAATCTGGCAAAACTGAAGGGAGAAATAGACATCTCTACTATAATAGTTGGTGACTTCAACACACCACTCACATCATTAGAACAACTAGGCAGACCAACAAGGAAACAGAGAACTTGAACAATATAATAAATGAGTTAGACCTAACAGATATATACAGAACATTGCATCCCAAAGCAGTGGGTTATGCATTCTTCTCAAGTGCTCATGGGTCTTTCTCCAGGACAGACCACATGTTGGGGCACAAGACACATCTCAATAATATATAAAAATTGAAATTGTACAAAGCACCTTCTCAGATCATGATGGAATGAAACTGGAAATCAATAATAGATGGGTATGGAGAAAATTTGCAAATGTGTGGAGGCTAAACAACACACTCCTAAACAATCAGTGGGTCAAATAAGAAAATGTAAGAGAAATTAGTAAATATATTTAGATGAATGAAATTGAGAACACAACTTATCAAAAGTTATGGGATACAGAAAAGGCAGTGCTGAGAGGGAAATTTATAGCCATAAATGCCTATATTAAAAAAGAAGAAAGGGCTAAAAACAAAGCTCTAACTGAACAATTGGAGAAACTACAAAAAGAACAGAAAGCCAATCCCAAAGCAGGCATAAGGAAAGAAATAATAAAGATTACAGTGGAAATAAATGAAATTGAGAACAACAACAAAAAAAATAGAGTAAATCAACAAAACCAAAGCTGGTTCTTTGAGAAGATCAGTAAAATTGACAAACCTTTAGCTAGACAAATAAAGAAAAAAAGAAAGATGCTAATAAATAAAATCAGAAATGAAAGGGGAGAAGTTACAACTGACCCCACAGAAATAAAAGGGATCATAAGAGTATATTATGAGAAACTGTATACCAACAAACTATACAACCTAGATGAAATGGAAAAATTTCTAGATATGCACAAAAATTTATATTGACTCTACAAGAAATACAAGAACTCAACAAACCAGTCACATTGCAAAAGATTGAAAGAGCCATCAAAAACCTCCCAACAAAGAAATGTCCAGGACCAGATGGCTTCACAGGTGAATTCTACCGAGCATTTCAAGAAGAATTAACACCAATCCTGTTTAAATTCTTCCAAAAAATTGAAGAGAAGGGAAAATTACCCAACAGATTATGAAGCCAACATCACCCTAAATCCAAAGCCAGATAAAGATGCTACAGGAAAAGAAAATTACAAACCAAACTCTCTAATGAACATAGATGCAAAAATTCTCAACAAAATACTTGCAAATGGAATCCAACAGCATATCAAAAGAATTATACACCATGACCAAGTGGGATTTATTCCTGTTATGCAAGGGTGGTTCAACATAAGAATTAATTAATGTGTTATACCAAATTAAATTGAAGGGAAAAAAACACATGATCATCTCAATCGATGCAGAAAAGGCATTCAACAAAATCCAGGAGCCTGATTCATTTTCTGTCCATTTTTAAAAACAATTGGGGAGTGGATATGGCTCAAGCATTTGGGCACCCACTTCCCACATGGGAGTTCCCAGGTTCAGTTCCCGGTGCCTCCTAAAGAAGATGAGCAGAGGCAATGAGCTGATGTAAAGGGCTGATGCAAGGAGCAGACACAACTTGTGTTGGTTCGGTTTCCAGTGCCTCCTAAAGAAGACAAGCAGACACAATGAGCAGACAATGAGCAGAGACCATAAGCAGACAGATGAGGGAGCCATCTCGGGGGGGGGGGGTGAGGGGAAGAAGAACCTTTTATTGATGTAGTAAATGTAAGTCTTGACTCAGTTATATTTACAGAACATTTTATTAACAAATGAAACCACCATTCTCTGTAAGCTATTAAAAAATCAATTTTATTGATACATGTTAATAAAGCATACAATAAAAAATATTCTCCCTTTATAAATGCTTTCTACATTAGTGCATTATGTAACCTAGCATCTCTGGGCCCTGGGGTGACAGATTTTGACATACATACAGGAAATTCTTCTTCAAACTTGAATAAAAGTTGGCAAGAGATTGCTTTTCTGAACTACTTTGCAGAAGCCACTGATGCAGGGTGGGTTGCATGAGAAAAATTATTCAGACCATAACTCTAAAGAAATTAGTTCACCATGATCAATACAATCTAAGTGAATTGGTGTGTGAGATTCAATTTTCATAATATAATTAGTTTTGAAATATTCAAATTAAGAAGATTAAGATTATCATGAAAGGTACTGAGATTCCTAATTTCTAAATAGGAGAGTACTACATTTAAGTCTTTATACTTATAAATCTAAATTATGTTAATTTACTACTTAGATAAAAATTCCTATAATTTTTCTTCATTAAATCATCTTACTCATAGTATTAAAGCTCTGGCTCTTGAAAAAATACTTGATACACGATGGACAGTCAGTTAAGGCCATTTGCTGATGAATTTAAGCTGTCTCATCAAATGAAAAATTATTTTTTAAACAATAAACCATAAGTTGGAAGCTTTGAAAACTGTCCCCTCTAGAACACACAATGAACTTTTTTATAAACTGATAAAATTTCTTTCTAATTAGAAACCCCAGATAATAATTCTATTCATATGTCTAACATAAGCTGTATCATTTCCTCAAATTTACTTTTGTGCTCTGCACATGCAAAGATAATATATTATCTCCTATTTTTAAATTCTTCTGTGCTTGGTGAAGTGATGTTTGCATGGCTCATTAAAACAATATTTTTAAAAGAATCCAGGAGGCTTTCTTGATAAAAACACTTCTAAAGATAGAAATAGAAGGAAAATTCCTCAATATGATAAAGGACATATATGAAAAACCCACAGCCAACATTGTACTCAATGGGAAAAGGTTGAAAGCTTTCCCTCTAAGATTGGGAATAAGACAAGGATGCCCACTGTATTAGTCAGGGTTCTCCAGGGAAACAGAACTGCCAGGAAATATCTGTACATAGCATGAGATTTTATAAAATTCTCTCACGTGACCTTGGGGATGAACAAGTCCAAATTCCTTAGGGCAGGCTGCAAAGCGGGGGCTCCAATGAAGGTCCTTGATGTGTTCCCAGGAGACGCTGGCTGTCTGACAGAACTGGGAATTCTCTCTCTGAATGCTGAAATTATTTCCTTTTTTAAGGCCTTTAACTTATTGGATGAGATATCACTCATTGCTGATGGCAGTCTCCTTATGATTGTAGATGTAATCAGCCATCTATGCAATCAACTCACTGTTGATTAAAGTCCATGAAATGCCCTTGTATTACACTTAGCCCAGTGCTTGCTTGACCAGATAACCCAGCACCATTGCCTGGCCGAGTTGACGTATTAGCCTAACCATCACACCCATTGTTACCACTGTTATTTGATACTGTGCTAGAAGTCCTAGCTAGAGCAATTAAACAAGAAAAAAAAAAAAGGCATTCATATAGGAAAAGAGGAAGTAAAACTCTCACTATTCGCAGATGACATGATTGTATATTTAGAAAATTCTGAAATATTTATGACAAAGCTACTTCAGCTAATAAACGAGTTCAGCACAGTGGCAGGATACAAGATCACACAAAAATCAGTAATGTTTCAATACACTTGTATTGCACAATCTGAGGTGGAATTCAGGAAAAAAATTCCATTTATAATAGTAGCAAGAAGACTCAAATGCCTAGGAATCAATTTAACCAAAGATGTACAGGACCTATATGCAGAAAACTACAAAACAATGCTAAAAGAAATCAGTGAAGACCTAAACAAATGGAAAGACATTCTGTGTTCATGGATTGGAAGACTAAATATCATGAAGTTGTCAATCCTACAGAAATTGATTTACAGATTCAATGCAATACCAATCAAAATTTCTACTTTACGGAAATAAAAAAGGCAATTACCAAATTCATTTGACAGGGAAAGTGCACCTGAATAGCCAAAAGCATTCTGAAAAAGAAGAGCAACATGGGAGGAATTTCACTACCTGAACTTGAAACATATTATAAAGCTACAGTGGTCAAAACAGCATGGTATTGGCATAAAGATAGAAACATTGATCAATGGATTAGAATTGAGGTTTCAAAAATAAATCCTCACCTCTATGGCCAACTGGTTTTCGATAAACCTACCAAGTCCACGTTACCAGACAGAACAGTGTCTTCAACAAATGGTGCAAGGAGAACTGGATATCCATAACAAAAAGAATGAAAGAGGACCCTTATCTCACTCCCTATACAAGAATCAAAGACTTAAATATAAAAGCCAGGACCATAAAACTATCAGAAGAAAATGTAGGAAAGCATCTTCAAGCTCTTGTGTTATGTGGTAGTTTTTTGGATCTTATACCCAAAGCACACGCAACAAAAGAAAAAAATAAATTGCACCTCCTCAAAATTAAACACTTTTGCACCTCAAAGGACTTTGTCAAAATGGTGAAAAGGCAGCCAACTCAATGGGAGAAAATATTTGGAAATCACATATCCAATAGGGGTTTAATATCCATGATATATAAAGAAATGCTACAGTTCAACAATAAAAAGACAAACAACCTGAGTAAAAATGGGCAAAAGAGTTGAATAGACCATTGTCCAAAGAAGAAATACAAATGGCAAAAAAACACATGAAAAAATGTTCACCATCACTAGTGATTAGGGAAATGCAAATCAAAGTTACAATGAGATATCATTTCTCCCCTATTGGAATGTCCACTATTAAAATGGCAGAAAACTACAAGTGTTGGTGGAAATGTAGATGGGTACAGCCACTGTGGAGGACTGTTTGGCAGTTCCTAAAGAAGTTGAATATAGATTTGCTACATAACTTGGCAATGCCACTAATAGATATATACCTGGAAGAATTGAGTGCAGTGACACAAACAGACATCTGCACACCAATGTTCATAGCAGCGTTATTCACGATTGCTAAAAGATGGAAACAACCCAGGGTCCATCAACCAATGAATGGATAAAGAATTTATGGTGTATACACTCGATGGGATATTATTCAGCTATAAGAAAAATTGAAGTTATGATGCATATGACAACATGGATGAACCTGGAGGACATTATATTGAGTGAAGTAAGCCAGACGCAAAAGGACAAATACTGTATGATTGTGCTATTATGAGCTAAATATATTGTGTAGACTCATGGAGTGAATAATTAGAATATAGGTCACCAGAAAATAGAATGAGGTTAGAGAATAGAAAGCTACGGGTTAATCTGTATAGAATTAACAGGAAGGTTGTTTGTTAATCTCTGGAAATGAATAGAAAAGGTGAAAGCATATCCTAGTGTTTGTAACTAGCAGTGCTATTATATGGGTATGACAGTGGTTGAAAGGAGAAGTCTGAGGTGATGTATATTACTAGAAGGAAAGCAAAAAAATTCAACATGGGACTGTATAGTACAGTGAAACCTCACGTGAAATGTGAATATGAGTAATATTATACATATAAGACTGTTTTTCTTTGAAACTGAACAAATGTATGTTACTGTTACAAGATGTTAATATCAGGCAAAAATACAACCAAAGTAAACTATGGACATTAACATATAGTAATATATTAATAATCTTCCAGTAAGGGTAAAAAAAAAAAAGGAAATATGCTAAGGGAAAGAAACTAGACATTGGGTACTACATATTGCTTGACTCTATCTATACAAAATGTAAATACAAATAAACTAGAGAGGCAGAAACAGAATATACAGCTATGTATGGCAGGAGAAGCATAGAGAGACTGAGAAGTGATGAGTTTTTTTTTTTTTTTTTTTTTAAGCAGGTACCAATTATTGAGCCTAGGACCTCGTATATGGTAAGCAGGTGCTCAACCACTGAGCTACATCTACTCCCCTGTTTGTTTTTTGTTTATTATTATTATTATTGGAATAATGAAAGTGCTCTAATAATGATTGATTTGATAAATGCATAACTATGTGATTATACCAAATATTGATTGTACACTTAGGATGGATTGTATGCTTTATTAATATGTATCAATAAAATTGATTTGTTTAAAAAATTAATATTAAGAAAAAATTTGTTAAAATGAGGTGAGGAAAAATCATATTACCCATGTTATAGCCAGAGAAGTGTTACCCATGGGTGCGTGTGTGCGTGTATATGTGTATTGTATGGTAACATTGGCTGGGTTGTAGGTTATAAGTTTCTATGTGATTTTTTCTTTGTATTGTGACAAGTCAATTGGAAAACTTACTTAAAGGTTTAGATGTAAAAAAAAATCAATTATACTTTTATATAATACAATGAGAAAATGAAATAAAAGAGATATCATTTATAATAATATGAAATTACATAGGAAAAACTCTATTAAAAAATCAGTATTAGGCAATGAGCTCCTTGACACTTAGGGTTTGGCTTTGTGGCCTTGTGTACCACTAAGAAGTTTGTACTCTACCCTGAGGGCAGTGGGAATCCGTAGAAGGAATTTTAAGTAGGAGAGAGACAGTCAGATTCTTTTTTTTTTTTTTTAAAGATTTATTTTTTATTTATTACATATCCCCCCCTTTCTGCTTGCTCTCGCTGTGTGTCCTTTCTTCTGTGTCTTTCTATGTCTGCTACTTGTCTCCCCCCGGCTCAAGCCTTTGGGCTCCCATCTACCATATAAGAGGTCCAGGGTTCGATTCCCATGGCCTCCTGGTGAAGGCAAGCTGGCCCAAGCAAAGAGCTGGCCCATGCCGAGTGCTGGTGCACCAAGATAATGCAACAAAAAGAGACACAGAGGAGAGACAATAAGAGATGCAGCACACCGGGGAGTGGAGGTGGCACAAGAGATTGAGCGCCTCTCTCCCATTCCAGAAGGCCCCAGGATCGGTTCCCGGTGCTGCCTAAAGAGAAGACAAGCAGACACAGAGAAACACACAGTGAATGGACAAAGAGAGCAGACAGTGCAAAAACAATGGGGGGGGGGCAGGGAGAAATAAACAAATAAATCTTAAAAAAAAAAGACATGATGTGAAATTTATGGTATAGTAAGAGAGATATATTTTAAAATTTCACAATTAATTAGTTATGGTTTGGATTTTGAAGGATAAGTACAGAGTGCCAGGAGAGCCTATACTTTTGTGTTTTGAGGGAGCATGATAAGCAACTAAGCAACACTTCTGTTTTTCCCTTAGTGTAGAACCAAACACACAGGAAATGGCCAGATAAAGAGCACAATGTCCACTCTAAAACAAACAGCATTGGAGGACTCATACTTCCTGATTTCAAAGCTTTCTACAAAGCTACAGTATCAAAACAGTGTAGTATTGGCATAAATAGATATATAGACCAATGGAATAGAATTGAGAGTGCAGAAATAAACCCATAAACCCATACATCTATGGCCAATTTATTTATTTACTTTTTGATGTACTGGGGCCCGAGGACTGAACCCAGGACCTTGTATGTGGGAAGCCAGTGCCACATTGGCTTCCTTGAGTTGTTTTTTTGTTTGTTTTCCTTGTTTGTTTTTGTTTTTACAGGAGGCACCGGGAACCAAAACTGGAACCTCCCATGTAGGAGGTGGGCGCTCAACCACTTGAGTCACATTCACTCCCCCAATTGATTTTTATTTTTTAAATAAAATTTTATTGAAGTATATCATTCATACATGAACATACATAAACAATAAGTGTATAGTAAAATTTGTGAATTTACAAACCAAACATGCATATTATCATACCAGGCTTCCATTAACATGGACTTAGTAGGTTTGTTGAAAACCAGTCGGCTGTAGAAATGAGGGCTTATTTCTGGACTCTCAATTCTATTCTACTGATCAACGTGTCTATCTTTATGCCAAAACCATGCTGTTTTGACCACTGTAGCTTTGTAATATGTTTCAAGGTCAGTCAGTGAAATTCCTCCCACATCACTCTTTTTAGAATGCTTTTGGCTATTCAGGTGCACTTTCCCTTCCAAATGAATTTGGTAATTGCATTTTCTTTTTTTATTTTTATTTTTTATATATCTATATATATATTTTAGGATACATTGATTACATAAATGTTACACAGAAATTCCAGGAGTACCCATATGCCCCCCCCACACCTCCCACAACCCCCCACATATATATCCCTCATCAGTGTGGCATAACGCCTGTGATAGATATACCCATTTTGGGGCTTTGCCATCAAGCATAGATCACAGTTCAGACTGTAGACGACCCTCTCTCCCATACAGTTCCGCGTGATGCATGATGATACAAAATGGCCTACATCCTCCATTGCAACATCCCCCATGACAATTCCCGTGTCCCAAAAACACCCCGCATTACAACTGCCCTTCCCTCTCCCTGCTCGCAAAGTGTCCAGTGACCCTGGCTCCACATAATTTTGCAATTTCTTCCATTGCATATATCACAAGTCTATAGCAGGACACCAACAAGTCCATTCTAGTCCATAGTTCTTCCCCCAATCCCGAGGAGTCTGGGATGGTGATGTCCCCTCCACCACCAAGTGAGAGGGGGCTTATATCCCATGGATACGATGGAAGAGATTA
>PVKH010016782.1:0-15625 GCA_004027955.1 Chaetophractus vellerosus
GTTGGTAAATTATTTGCCCCAGCTGTATTTGGTTATACAAATTACAGCAACAGCAGTTTGCACCTCAGGGGAAAAGCATCCCTCCTCCCCTCCCCTCCCCTCCCCACCCACCCAAGGCATAATCCTCTTTCCTATTAAATTAAATATTTCCTTCTAGGAGAGCCCACAGGCCTTCCTCACTCGCATGACTGGGTTAAAATGGTGGGCTGGCCCCTGCCTTGCCGTGCACCCTCTGCCTTGGGAATGGCGTAAGGAAGGAAATTGCTGCAGCAAAGAGACAGGAAGGGAGGTGGCACCATTTTTTCCCAGGGAATGAGATGAAACCACATGGGAGTGGGACAAAAGGGAAGGGAAACTGTAAAGTATCATTTCCGAGAGGTCTGGGAGTGGGTCAGAAGGGTTTTTCTTTGCCACTGGCTTCCTGTAGCCTAACCCTTTTGCATGTCAGCCATTCAAGTCCTTGAGAGTACCCAAGAATCGAGGTGAGGGCTTCCCTGGTGGCCAGAGAAGCCTCTGTCCTCACCACAATGCATTTGACTTTAATGCATTGCCAGGAAACTTCTGTCTGGATTCAGTCTAGGACTTGCTGATGAGCCCTTAATCGTTTGCCTCTTCTCTAGTTACTGCTTTCATTTTTTAGAGACTTTCTTACAGCTGGGTCCTTATCCCCATGAGGTTTTCTGAACATTTGCCTTTCAAATAGGATCCTTTACTCTTCATTCACCCCAGTCTGTCCTTACGCCTGGTCAGAGCATTACAAAGTGAGGCACCAGAAATAAGAAGCAGTCAGAACGAGAACTTACTGAGAGTATTATCCCATTTATTAAATAATAATTACAAATTAATTACAAAGGAGAAAATGCACCTTTACAAATGAGAGACCTGGCCATCACCACTCTAACCAAGAGGTCCAACTTAGCATCCCCTGCCCTGGGATGACCTGACATGTGCCCCTGATGATACAAGAAGAATCCATCCTCATCTGAGTTATTTTCTTGGCAAAAGTCTTTAACCCAAATCTATTCATAGGAAAGGGTTAATCTTAATTGAGGCACATTCTGTAAGACAGCCAACCTGGACTCTTAAAAAATTAGCAGTGACATCAAAAAGCAAAAATAAAACAAGAGACAGTACTACTTCACACCCTTTACGATGGCTGTTATTAAAAAAGAAAGAAAAGAAATGTTGGCAAGAATGTGGAAAAATTGAACTCTTGTGCATTGCTGGTGGGAATGTAACATGGTGCAGTGACTATGGAAAACAGTTAGACGGTTCCTGAAAAAGTTAAACTTACTATTGCCCATGACCTGGCAATTCCCATCTTAGGAAAGAATTGAAAGAAGGAACTCAAACAGACTCTTGTACACCAGTGTTCATAGTGGCATTATTCACCATAGTTAAAAGGTGGAAACTAAGTGAATGGTTTAAAAACAAAAAAATAGGCAGGAGACTGTGCAAGATTAAAAGAGTAAAGTAGACAAGAAAAACTGCCAAGGCCATTTGGGGGGCATTTAGGGAAATTTGAATATGGACTTTATATTAGATTATATCATAGTATCAATGTTAAATTTCTTGGGTATGATACAAGGTGGTATAGGAAAATGTCCTTTTTCTTAGGAGACGGATGCTAAAGTATTTAGAGGTAAAGTGATCTGATGTCTTCAGCTTACTTTAAAATGGTTCCACACCCTCCCCCCCAAAAAAGGAACTTTATAGAAGAGACCAAATGTGACAAAATGTTGATAATTGGTGAATCTAAGTAGTAGGTGACACAAACAGACATCTGCACACTAATGTTCACAGTGGCTTTATTCACGATTGCCAAAAGATGGAAACAACCCAGGTGCCCATCAAATGAAAAATGGATAAACAAATTATGATGTATACACACGATGGAATATTATGCAGCTGTAAGAAGAAATGAAGTTGTGAAGCATATGACAATGTGAATGTACTAGAGGACATTATGTTGAGTGAAGCAAGCCAGACACAAAAGGACAAATTCTGTATGATTACGCTATTATGAATTAAGTATATTGTGTAAACTCATAGAGTTAATCACTAGAATATAGGTCACCAGAAAACAATGAGATTAGAGAATGGAAAACTGATGGTTAATTTGTAAAGAATTGGTTAAGAGATTGTTTGTAAATCTTTGGAAATGAGTAGAAATGGGTAAAGCACATCATAGTATTTGTAACTAGCAGACCTATTATATGGATATGACAGTGGTTTAAAGGGAAAGTCTAAGGTCATGTATATTACTAGAAGGAAAGCTAAAAATGTTACATGGTAGGGGGGGCGGCTGTAGCCCCATTGGTAGGGCACTGGTTTACCACATAGGAGGCCCCAGGTTCAGTTCCCGGGGCCTCCTTGAGTGGGCAGACCACCTTGAGAAGGCAGGCTGCCACGAGCAGGGCAAGCCACCGTGAGCAGGCAGGCCGCTGCGTGGTGAGCTGACTTGGTGGGTCCCCGCAGTGGGGTGAGACAAGCAGACACAGAAGAACGCAAAAATAAACACAGCAAGAACAAGCAGAAGGGGGGGGGGGGATATTTAATAAAAAATAAATCTTTTTTTTAAAAAAAGTTACATGGTAGCTGTGTAACAGTGAAACCTCATGTAAAATGGGAATATGGGTTATATTGCATGTAACTGTTTTTACACAGTATAAGTACAAATAAACTAGAGAGATTGAAACAAAATAGAAGCTATATATGGCAGGGAAAAACATAAAGAGAATTTCATGTTTATTATTATTATTATTATTGGAATAATGAAAATGCTCTAAGAATGACTGATGAGTGCACAACTGTGCTTATACTAAACACCATTGATTGTACACTTTGGATGGATTTATGCTTTATTAATAATGTATCAGTAAAATTAATGTGTTTTTAAAGAAATGCATGAGCCAGGAAACTTCTGTCTGGATTAACTACACAATGGCCTAATTCTAAGATTGTTTTTGTGCATCTGGGAAACATTTTTTTTTTCTCTAAAAACTTTTCATTTATTTCCTTTTGTTTTTCAGAATAATGATAAGTTGGGCATATAAATTCAGTGCCTACAGAAAGAGTAGTAGTTTATCTTTTTTAAAAAAAACAGTTCTAGTGAGATATAATTCACACACCATACAATTCACCCATTTAAAGTGGGCAATTCCGTTGGTTTTAGTATATTTACAGAGTTGTGCATCTATCACCACAGTTTTAGGACATTTTCTTTACTCCACAAAGAAAGCCCACACCCCTTAGCCATCACCTGCCAAGCTCCCACTCCCCCCAGCCTATTCTATTTTCTTTCTCTATGGATTTGGGTATTCTGGACTTTGCATATAAATGAAATCATACAATATGTGGTCCTTTGTGACTGATTTCTTTCACTTAGCCTAATTTTTAAAAGGTTCATCCATGTTGTGGCATGTATCAGTACTTCATTCCTCTTTATTGCCGAATAATAGTCCATTAAGTAGTTTATCTTGTTGCCATTGAATGTTATTAATCAGTTCCTTTCCTTCCTATCTAAATTTGACTTTAATGCATTGTATTTGCTTTGGTTAGGGGCAAGTTCCACAACCCGAACTTTCAGCTTGAGCGTCCGTCTGGAATTTGTGTTATGTAATTCAGAGGTTATCGGTATAGAGGGCGAAGACACAGTGATGGTATTTTGCTTTCTGAAGAACCCAGGCATGTTCCATCAAGATTACATCCCTCAGAAATAGGAGTGGGCAAATGCTCAGATACCTTAAAACTTACGTGCCATCGTCAGTACAGGTCCTTTTGCATCTTCCTCCTGTATTTCTTTCTGCTTTCTGTATGGGAACCAAGCATTTCAGATCCTTGTGCATCAAGAGAAGGGCGTGGAAAAGTACCTGCTCCTTCCTAACACTTGACAAACTCAGACCCTCTCTGAAAGGTTTGAAATTGGCAGATTAATAAAACAAACAGCACATTACCCTTTGTGGCTGGTTTCAGCAGAACAATAGACCAGTGGAAGGTGCTTCAGAGAGAAGAGGGACACTAACTTTCTCTTGGAATAGGGTGCTAATAATGAAACTGCCCAGTTGGTCAATTAGTTTGTCCCAAAGAAAAAATCCATTTCAGTGTCACTAACAGTCACTTACAGTCCCTAACCCCAGTCACCTTCTCAAAATGAAGACCTTTGATCCCAACAGCAACCAAACACCTGTGCAGTTAGAGTGCCTGTCCTGCTTTCGAGAAGATAGCTCGTGGCTTATTTCCTCTCAGTGGATGAAGTCATCCAGTGTAGGAAGAGCTCTTACTAGAACCCAAGTCAGCTAGAATTAACTCTACCTCTTTAACAGTGTCAGCTGCGAGGCCGGAGCAGGTAAAGCAGAACTCTGCACTCAACAGATTGGGAAGGAGGAGTTGGAAAGGGCTTTCTGTAATAGATTATTTCAGGATAGATGAGCATCAGGATGTTTTGCCACCAGAAATTGCCAGTTAATGTTATATAAACATGTTATTAAGATGTATAGCAGCTGAAATCAAATCGGACCAATTAAGCATCCTCTATTCTTAGATTGCCATAAAAACAACAGGCAGGTAGCAAATCATATTCTCTTCGTATAAAAACTGTGAAGCTGCTATTTGCCAGCTTTCTTTCACCTTTTGCAGAGAGGTGCCACTTTTTCTTTTGCTGGCACTGTATCAACTTCAATAGTAGATTTAAGGGTACTGACAAGTTTTGAAGCCACAAGATGTTTAAGAGCATTTGGAACTTCTTATCTACTCCTTCTGATTTTCCATTTTCCTGAGCCTGAGGTCATATGGAGTCGTGGCAGTACAGCATTTGGAGTGAATGAGGGTTAGACTATCTTCCTAACACATCACTGGCTTCCAGTCATTTCCTTGGATAGTCTATTTGGGCTTTGGGGATATTACTTAGAGATTTACACAAGTGGGTAGTGAAATTGGCCCAGAGATTTGAGTTTAACTTTCCATTCTTGTGGATTTCTGCAAAATCCAGAGACCGTCTGAAAGAGAGCAGTGCTTCCAAGCAGACAACACTCACCAACGAATCATCGTCATAAACCTTCTTCCCATTTCTCAGGGAAAACCCTGTCAGTTCCAGACCCTTGTATGGCTCTGGAAAGTATCCCATGTATAAACTACAGAAAAGTCCATCCCTGCCTTGTAAACACATGACAAATATGAAGGAAACTACATATTTCTGCCAAAGAATCTTTGCTCCAAAGAATTTGCATTTTAGTGGTTATGCAAATTATGTGAGGGAAGGCATAGGCTTGGCCAGGCTCGGTATGTTGAAGGCATAAGTAAAAGTCACTTCATGCTTCCATACTCATGTTTTGCTGGTTCACTTTAGAAGCTAACTTTTCTGGCCTATCAGTTTAAGTTCGGTGTTAAGGGCATCTTTTAGTCATAAAAAAAATTACTTGGCTGTGTCCTTTATCCAGTATATGAGGAGGATTCAATGTAATGTAATGATCCTATGCCATGGGCATGGCTTTGTGTAACACTGGGTGGGAGAGTCGAGAGTCCCTGTGTACAGGGAGCTCCAGGGCAGTAGGGGAAATAATACACACACACACACACCAAGTACTGACAGAAATTTAAGTGTGGAAGGAATCTCTAAAGGACATCTACCCTTCCCCCACGTCCCCAGCATCAAGTAAGGCGGAAAAGACAGCGGGCTGGGCATCAAAAGCACTGGCTACTAGTCCCAAGTTCAGGTCCCACTGTGAACTTGGACAGGTTTCTAACTTTTTTGGATTTTAGTTATTTCATCTATAAAACAAGGAGGTTGGGTTAAACAGCCTCTTAGCTGCTTCCTTAGCTGTGTCCTTGTAGTAGCCTGAATGCACTACTCTCTTCCAACGCATCACAGGATGGCATGTGGCTACAGTTTGCCTGTATGTCAATCTCCACAAGATTTTCTCCTTGAAGCTAAGGATTATGGCTTATATTTTTGTGTCCCCAGTTATGGGCCAGTGTCTGCTATATAAGCAAGTTCTCAGAAAATCTCTGTTGGATGAATACAATGAATGAATGACTCTCAATTCCATTACAAATCTAAAATTCTATTATTTGGGATAGCTGGGTACCTGGTAGTGATTTTGATTTGGTAGAAAGATCTTCCAACCTTCCTTCACAACCAATTGTTGTGCCCTGTCAACATTTCCTCTTAGGCAGTTATTTCCCTAGCGCCTGCTCAGTGCCGCTTAGAAACAAACAACAGGAGCCGGGCAGCAGGACGAGCAGTGCCTCCACTGCAGAAGTCTACCAGCTGACTCCACGTCCAGCCACACTAAGTGGGCAAAGCAGAACAAACAAATTCCTGTGATATCTTTATGACAGAGTCGTCAGGATAGAGTTTATTATTTAGTTGCAGGGAAATTTTGTTTAAATCACATTTCTTGCACTAGAGAGAAACAATAAATTCAAGTGAATTATCATAAGCTTCTAATTCAGAAAGGTAAAAGACAACTTGTCATTTTGCATCCCTTGTCCCTTTTACTTTTCTTAATTTCTTACTCTCTCATGTGTGTGTGAGGTCCTGGTTGATGTCTGCCACTGGGGTAGGTCATTGGGTGCTTTGCGGTGGGTAAGAAGCTGATCATTGCTGATTGATAGACACGTGGACAAAGTACACAAAAAAGACAAGCCTGAGACAGTTCCTTTCACCAGTATGCAGACTGCGTGCAGTCAGTCTTTTTTCCTCAGGGAAGCTGGCTGTTTAGAGCAGAAGGCCACATTCCTTGGACAGGATTAGTCTTTACCTAGAATTTACAATAGTGAGATGAATAAAGTAGTGTGATGTTCAGGAGGATGTGGTAGAAATGTCAGTGTTACCTTAAAAACATCTTGGTAATTGAAATCTGGATATAGTCTGGGTGTAATATTTTGGATGAAATTTTTGAGTGGGCAAGTATGTGGTGCATTACTTTGGACTTGACTTGTGTCATGGTTTGGAGCTGTATGTACCCCTGAGAAACATGTTCTTAAACTTAGTCCATTCCTGTGGGTGTGAACCCATTGTAAATAGGACTTTTGATGAGGTTACTTCAGTTAAGCTGTAGCCCAACCCAATCAGAATGGGTCTTAATCCTATTACTGGAGTAATAAATACCCATTGCATGGTATTTAATTAAGCAGCAAGGAAACCAAAACAACTTGCAACAAAGATAAGGATTCTCTTTTGAATGAAGTACAGTTGTCTTCTGTGACAGTGTTTATTACACTTTAAAACCAAGACTAGAAAATTCACAGCCAGCAAGGGGAGGGGAGGGGGAGGGGTCCATCAAAGCAAACTTTCTGGCACTACCTCCCCCCTATGGCTTAGGATCCAGAACAAAGAGAAAACAGTGGTTCTGTTCTGTTGATCTGATGTCTGGGCCATTGCTTCCTAACAGCAGAGAAATCTCCAAGGGAAGTCTCACCTCCCTCCTTCCACAGCTTTCCAGTAGACACAGCTGCTAAAAGCCTATAGGAAACCAGTCCTGATTTCTCCCTTCTAGCTAGTCACAGTTCTTAGAGAGGAAGGCATACTGCTTAGCTGCTCTCTACAGCGTTCTTTGATGGCATAGAGTCAGCTGCCCCCTGGCCAGAAGCTGATTCTTGCTTCACTCCACTTTTTCCTGAAAACCTGATTGATGAGCCTTGGGGACAAGGTCATGGTTAAATCTGCCGTCCTGAAAACTATGATGGAATAAAGCCAGGATTATGCCTCCTAAGCCCTCTGTCACAGTGGAAGTGAATATAAGGTCTTGGAAGCCTGCGGGGATCCTGCATCCCAGGTTCTAGGAAGAAGCCGAGAAGCTCTCAGTTGTGATGAGCCTCTCCAGGTTTTGGCTGCTGCTGTGTATGTGTCATTCATTTTGATGTAGCCTCAAATAAAAGACAAGTTATATTACTTTAGAGATTATCAGATTAGGAAGTCATAAACTATGTTAATAACCCAGTTCAAGGTAGATCTAGAAGCTTTCCCAAAAGCATAATAGTGCAAATGATATTTTGCTGATATTTTTAGTGGTAAACAAGGCAAAGGTAAATTATGTGGGGTTTTTTTCCCCCTTTTCTGAAAATCTCCCTACTGCTATGCAGCAAAATCAGTTTTTCATAGACTTATCAATGTGATTTGTCAGAAGGTTGGTATAATCAGGGAATCCCGCAGGAGCTATAAGCAGAAGGGGAGAGGTGTGCAGGAATATGTGGTACCCATATAAAACTAAGAGCCCTGGGTTTTTTAAGAGCTGATTGTAGAATAAAAGTGGAAACGTATTCCCCGTAGAAGTCCCACATTTGAAAGTGTTCTGAACATCTTTTAATCGACAAAGATCAGATTCCTTTCTACTAATTGTGCTGTGATCCAGGTGACTGTTGACTTTTTGGAGCACCCACTGGAGAGGTTTTGAGACATGGGGACTTAAATATCCCCAGGAAGGTAGAGCACATACAAAAATCGTTTAGACTATACTCAAGGAGAAAATCCATTTTCTCCTAAACATCCCCTCTGAGCAGACCCTGAGACAAGGATTAGAGTGCAGACAGTTTATTTAGGAAGTGACTCCAGGAAGCAGGAGTGAGAGAGCGGAAAAAGTGAGACAGAAACAGGAAATGCAAGAGTGTGTCTGTTTTAGCTTGCCAAAGGCTGCCAGAGCAATATGCCAGAAATGGGTTGGCTTTTATAATAGGACTTTATTAGGTTAAAAAGCTTACGGTTCTGAGGCCAGAAAGTATCAAATCAAGGCATCATCAAGAGATGCTGGCTTACCAAGTTGCAGCTGTGGGCAGTCGGGCACATGGCAGCGTCATCTAAAGATACGTTCTCTCCAAGCTCAGCTGTGGGCCATCAGGCATGTGGCAGGGCATAATGATGGCTCTGCTCATCTCTCCTGGCTTCTCTGTGGCTTTTTTCTGCGTCTCTGTGAGGCTCTTATTCCTCTGTTTATAAAGGACCACAGCAAAAGGGCCAAGACCCACCCTGGGTCACACCTCACTGAAGTAATCCAATCAAAGGGTCCCGCACCCACAAGGAATGGACCAACTCCAAGCACATGATCTTTTCTGGGATCCACAAAAAGCCCCAAATTGACACAGTGTCCAAGGCCATGAGGGCTCGATGCCACCAGAACTTCTGAGAAGCATGCATAATACCTCCCAGAGGTGCCTGTGTGAGGCCAGGAGACTGGGCTATTTCCCACCAGCTCCTGTCCCCACTGAGGTTTGCCCCACGCTTGTGACATGCAGGCAGGTTTCAGAGAAAGCCCTGCAACCAAACACAGGAAGACTACAGACATGTGCCCAGAACTGTTCACTGCCTCTCAGCTGAAATTAGTGTCTGCTATGGAAAGCATCAGTACTGTCAGAGGAAAGGAGGTAGAGAGTGCTAGAAACATCATCAGGAGGGAACTAATCCAGAGATTGGGGGAGGGGTCGGGGAGACTTCCTGGAGGAACTGGTTTCTAAGCCGAGATGAAGGGTGGACAAAGGGGAAGGAACCTGCAGTTTCCTACTGCAAGTTCAGGATTGTGTGGTTAGAGCATGGATTACAAGGGTGGATGTGGCAAGAAGCCATCATGAAGAAGTTTGGAAATTAAGAAAAGAGTTTCAATGTTACTATAAGGGCAGTAAGGGTCAGGAGAGAAATTTAAGCAGAAACACAACTGAGATTTGGTAGTCCTCTTTCTCGGGCTGTCATAAGAATCTGATGAAGAAAATGGCTGTGAAAGCACTTGGAGAACTAGATGTGAAAGCTGCTATTACTGCTGATACTGGTAGGCCTTGTGGGGTGTTTTGGAAAATTCACTCAGTAGTAGTGTCTTAGTGTGCCAGGGCTGCTCTAACGGCTGTCACACCCTGGTTGGCTCAAACAACAGGAAGTTACTGGCTCTCATATTTAGAAGCTTGAAGTCTAAAACCAGGGTATCAACAGGCCATGCTTTCCCCCAAGTCTGCTGGTGGCTGCTGGCCATCGGTCTCTGCCTCTGTCACATGGCCATCTAGTTCTTGTGGTCTCCCAAGGCTTCTGCTGCCACTGTATCCAGCTTCCTCTGCTTAGTCATACTGGTTAGTCACGCTGGATTGAGGCCCACCCTGATTCAGTTTCCATATTTCCACTTTGTACTCTCCTTCTGGTAAGTTAAGCTGTGTGTGTGTGTGTGTGTGTGTGTGTGTGAGTGTGTTGATGGAGAGATTGTTATAGGGGTTTTTAGAAACGGATTTTTAGAGGATGTAAATTGAAAGCTCATAAAGATCTATTTGGAGTCTTAAGCAAATTTGGAGAGTAAAATAGCTGTCAGAAGATATCTGAAGTACGATCTTATCTCAGAGGGGAGACTACAGAAGTCCACTGGCTGTGTCCTGGCTGGTCATCCATTGGTTTGACCTCTGTTGTGTCAGAACCTCTCTGAACTGTGTCTTTTTGTCCAACTTGTAAAAGAGGATGCTGCTGACGGTGCAGCCTGTCTGGAGCTGGTCTCCAGCTCAGCGTGTGGCGGGGTCCGGTTGCCAGGGAAGCTCACTTCCTCTGCGCCAGCATTAACAGAATGAGAATCTCAGGGGTAATTGCACGGCCCCAGCAGTCTTATGTCAGTGTGGAGGCTGACCTAGTGGCTCACCCCAGAGCAGAGGTGGGACATTGGCCTTCACCATGGCTGTGCAGCAGGGAGGCAGGGAGTCAGGGAACACTTGGTCGTCTCCAAGGCTCCCCCTCCAACTCTGAGGCTCCAGTGGTCATCTTTCTCAGGCTGTAGTGAGACTCCGATGAGAAAATGATTATGAAAGCACCTGGAGAAGCAGCATTCTAAGCACGTGAAAGGTATTGTTATCGGTGACATCAGTCTGCCTTGTGACATTTGCTCATAGCATTGCCAAATGCTTTAGCTTTCTTCTATATCTCTTCGAAGCAGAAAAAAAATTCCAGTTGCCTGCATGCTGATATATATGATTTAGTTTCATAAAGAACCCAAAAGCAATGTTCCTTCCATAGTTTCTTCCCCCACAACCCATTTTTAGCTCCTGGATTTAACATTGCTGGAAACATTTTACCTGCCAGCACTTCAGTTTGGGCACATGGGATTTCTTCTACAGTCCATGATCGCATCACCAGCAAGTAGAACCCAGGCTGCGCGGTCCCTACTTTCAGGGCAAGGAATGTTTTCCAACTCCCTGGGAAAAACCAGGGCCCTCACTCCCAGGAGTTGAAAGGAAACTGACTTCAGAGTCCTTTTAAGATATTGTGACTTCTTGCTCATTAGTATTAGGATCTGATTTTCTCTCTAAAATGGATTTCCTTGGGTTTTAGTGCACAAATTATGACAGTGACTCAGAATGGCTAACGTATTGTACCTTTGCTACGAGCCAGGTGCTATTTTAATCATTTTACCGAGAAGATACACTGTAACCCCATGAGTATTTAGTTTATAGATTAGGAAACTGGTGGACATGAGGTTAAATAGCTCACCTAAAGTCTCACAGTCAGCAAGAGCTGGAATTTGAACCTAGGCATGTGACTCCAAAGCTGCCATCTGCACTGCACTGCTCTCTCCCTCCTGGCAAGGTGAGACCTGTCGTCCAGGGCATCCCGAGGCCTCGGGAACTAGGATTATCTGTCCTGAGATATTTAGAGCAGTCAGAGGTGTTAAGCAGGACGGGCGCACTGGAATTCTTGTGGACTTTCTTTTTCTTTTTAAATATGAAATGCTTCACAAATTTGCATGTCGTCCTTGCGCAGGGGCCATGCTAATCTTTGTATTGTTCCACTTTTATAGTATATGTGTTGCCGAAGCGAGCACCTTGTGGACTTTCAGGGGTTCCCCCCACCAGAAGTGATCATGGCTCCCATTAAGAGAAACTACTCTAATCCAGGGAACCCCATGCCAAGCAGAAAAATCATTTATCAAGAGTTCCTCATTTTTACATGCTGTTTCCTGTTTGTCTTATTCCTTAGGTTAAAAAGATCAAGTGGCATAAGCAGCCTTTTGGGGAAAATTGGAGCCAAGAAGCAGAAAATGAGCACCCTAGAGAAATCCAAGTTGGACTGGGAGAGCTTCAAGGAGGAAGAGGGGATTGGTGAAGAACTGGCCATCCATAATCGAGGGAAAGAAGGGTAAGCAAGTAGGAGCATCTCCTAGTGAGACGAAATGCCTTGGTTTGTCAGTAAAGAGCTGTTCTTCTGTGGGAACATCCTGTCAGTGAGGAGACCACCCGCGTGAAGGGAGAGAGAACACGGGAGCAGCACTTGTCAGGGAACGTGCTGAGCTGAATGTGCTGAGGTGCAGCTCCAGTGAACTCTCAGTTGCCTCCTTTGTTCACGTGGTCAGATCTGGCTTATTCCATCAGCCTTGAACTGATCAGAATAATCAGGCCCTCTGAGAAGCCAGACTAGATCCAATTCTTCAAAAGCAGAGCTAACAGAGTATCTAGATGTTGCCATGTTATCATGAGATGGACTCTTTTTTCCACATCCTTTGGCCAAGGTGGGGCCTCACCTCTTACCACAGCCCATACAGCCTCTAGGTCCTGTGCAATCCCAGGCCATCGCTTGCATCAGCTTCCTCCCCACTTCAGAATGCAGAGAGAATGTCCATAAGCCATGTGTTCCGATTATAAGAAGCATCCCTTCTTATCATATTCATCTTCTTGGTGACAGAGAGAAAGAGATTGAAAGGGAGGGTTATATAGAGAGGCCTCACTCTCCAGCATCCCACTGCAGACCTCTTCCACTCTGGTTCAGCTCTGGTGACTCCCAGCTCCTTTGTGTTTGCCAATTTTGCACTGTTATACCAGGCAGCAGAGGAACTGCCAGTGCTGTGTTTTATTGCCTCTCCGAGTACTGATTGTATGGGTTGGACATAATTTGCTGAGCTCACATTAATTCAGGCCTTGTAAAAGTAAGGAGTGGTGCTGCTAGAGATTAGGGAGAGTTAATAAAAGGTAGCCTGGAAGAGGAATCAAGATTGAAAAGGACAGGTGCCCAATGGGGACTTCTTCAGGCCATGGCAGATCACATCAGGGTAAGGGGATTGTAGCACAACTAATAAAAAGCACCTCTCATGCTTGGCTCAATCCCACCTCCTCCCCTCAAGGCCTTTTCTCCTTGGCTAGATGATTCCACTGATCTGATTATGTCCCATGCAGACCTGATTACTTCTCTGCTCTGTCTCCCGCTCTTCTCACCTGCCTTCTTCAGTGGTCACCCCTACACTGTCACTGAATCCCAAGCAGTGTGCCCCCGAAACACAAATGAGCTCCACTGAACTTAAGAAGAAGAGGAGAAGGTCACTTATCTCAAAAGAACTCCTATGAGCAATGATTGTCCACTTCCGTGTTTATTGTAGGACTGTGACATTTTACAAGCGCTATGTTTAAATTGATCTCATAAACCAGAATTCAGGTCATGAATGACTGAGAAATGATTCCTGTTCAGCAGTCCTGATGAAAATAAGATTGGATTGCAGTTAAAATATCATGATTGTGCTTTTTTGTGCTTTCTTAGTAATTCCGGTTTAGCAAGTACTATCACGCCTTTCCCCTTGTGTTACAAGTTCGATTGGCTTTGAAGCTAGATTGGTCAATATCTGGTTATTCTTGTCCAAGTTTTTTAAAATTAGCAACTTTATTTCAAGTTCACAAAAATAAAAGAACAGAAAAAGGCAGTTCAACAAATTATGGAAACATTACTCCTAAAAAGTTCTTTTTCAGGCACTTTTATCCCTAATTCCAGTTGCCAACTCATTTGTTCCTCTAGTGTTCAGAAAAATATACAGATGAATACAGTTTAGTTAAATGACATAGTCAAGGTCTCCTTACTAATGAAAAAAAATGAAAAGGAGGAAAAAATGCTTAATCATATTCTTATCTCGTAAAATCAAACCCAATATTTTTTTACCTTTAGAATAAATATAGTACCAACTTTGCTCTTGCTACAAAAGCATTACAATATTGTTGTTAACTATAGTTATATTAGTTGTATTTCTCCCATGTATCACCACACTCTTAACACGCTATAGTAGAACTCCTGCATTTATATTATTAATCACAACCCTCATCTACTTCCAAAAGCATTGTTACGCATTCCCAATATTATCCTCCAGCTGTCCTAGACTACTTGTTTCAGCCACAAACACATCCATAATCAACAGTGTTTGTTACATTCATTATAGTGTTACCAAGTCCAACCATTACCACATATTTACACCTGAAATTATTGAACATTTACATACATCCAACACCTTCTCATCCCAAATGCCATCTCCCACCAACCTACATTCCATAGTCCAACTCCCTAAGACTATTCGTTGTATTTAGTTCATATCAATGAGACCATACAATAGTCATCCTTTTGTGGCTTATTTCACTTAACATAATATCCTCAAGGTTCCTCCATGTTGTCATGTCGTTCCCCAATTGATTTCTTCTTACAGCTGAGTAATATTCCATCATATGACTATACCGTATGTTTATCCATTTATTGATTGATGGACACTTGTCTTTTCCTAGCAGGCTGTAACACACCCTTTAAAATCGCTTGTCAGTTTGTTCTCTTGGTAACATACTCTCTCAGTTTTTGTTTGTCTGTAAAGACTTTAAACTCACCTTCATTTCTAAAGCGTAGTTTTGCCAGATAATCGATTCTTGGATGGCAGTTTTTCTCTTTCAGTACCCTATATCGTACCACTGCCTTCTCACCTCCATGGTTCTGAAGAGATCAGCACTTAACCTTATTAAGGCTCCCTTGTAAGTAATACATTGCTTTTCTCTTGCTACTCTCAAAATCTCTTTATCTTTGACCTTTGACAATCTGAATAGATTTGTTTGGGGTACGTTGTCCTTCTTGAATATTGATATTCTTATCTCTCATAAGGGTTGGAAATTTTTCGGTCAGTATTTCCTCAGATGTTCTTTCTATCCCTTTTCTGTTCTCTTCTCCTTCTGGGACACCTATAACATAAGTTTGTGCATTTCATGTTGTCATTCAGTTCCCTAAAACCCTGTTCAATTTTTTGCTTTCTTTTCTCTGTGTCTTCTATCTTTTCAATTTCAAATGTCCTCTCTTCGAATCCATTTATTCATTCTTCTAACATTTCAAATCTGCTGTTACATGCCTCTAATGCATTTTTTAATCTCATCCATTGTGTTCATTCCTAAAAGCTGTTACTTTTTTTGCATGCTTTTAAATTGTTCTTTATGCTCACACTTTGTCACCTTAATATCCTTTATCTCTTTAGTCATATTTTCTTTCTTCTCCTTAAATTGATTAAGGAAGTTTGTTTGAACATCATTTATTAGTTGTCTTAAATCGTCAGCCTCATCTAGATTCTTGGCTTGTTCCTTTGAGTGGGCCATAGCTTCCTGTTTCTTAGTGTGGCTTGTTATCTTCTGTTGATACTTAGGCACCTGCTTATGTAGATTAATTTGCTCTGTTGATCAAGTTCTCTATCTTGCCTAGTGGTTTTATTTCACAACTCTTCTTTGATTTTTAGTTAAATTTTTTCTAAACTTTACTATTGCCCTGTTCAAGTAGTCAAAACTGTGACAGGGAGCCTGGGAAAGAATGGAGCTGAGCCTGGGAAAGAATCAGGAGAGACCAGTCTGTCTTCTTTCACTTTCCTGGCTGGCTAGCAAATGACACTCCTCAGCA
>PVKH010016783.1:0-15625 GCA_004027955.1 Chaetophractus vellerosus
CCAGAGCAGGATTTCAGGGTTTGAAAGTGCTTTTAAAAAATCTCTTTCCCTTTTTTCTGTTCCAGGCATTTCTGGGACATATTGCCTATCACTTCTGAAATATGAAAAGGACTTTAGCATGGAACAAAATAAGCAGAGACCCTTAGGGACAGAACTTCCTCTGCTCACCCACCCCCCAACCTCCTCCCGTCCTCACCTCACAGTTCTGACTGTGAGGGGCTGTGAGGTGGGCTGAGAGCAGGAACACACCCAGGGCCTTCCATCCCATAGCCCACTCTGGCCCCTACCCACTCCCCCCACCCAGATGCCTCCACACACCAGAGCCCTTCACCAGGAAAGCGTATCGGTGCCCTTTTGGGTCCCCTCCCTCTTTTCCATCAGAAGGACAGACCTTTATCTTTTCTATGAAACAGCCATTCCAATAGGCCACAGCCAACACCCGCTGTTCTCTACCCTCCAAAGGAGCCCATGTGTTCATCACTTCACCTCTGTAAGCATCAAGCATTATTGGAGAGAAAGAAGGAGAAGGAAGAGAGAGGACAGAAGAGATGGGGGAACCAGAGAACTGCCCCCGGAAGCTTGAGGCTGGGCCCAGAGCCAGACGGCCCATTTCGGAAACTTGTTTTCTACTACTTGCAAATGACCATTGGGGAATCACTTGGCCTCTTGGTGCCTCAACTTATTCATCCCTAAAATAGGAATAATACCATGGTTGTGAAGATTAAATGAGTTAGACTAGCCCCATGGATATAATGAGGACTTGATAAATGTTAGCTGCTATTGTTGTGATTTTTATTATTCTTACTGTCTTTTCTTATGTGCCCACGAAGCAGCATTTGATGATCTCCACCTCTACCCAGATGGGTTCCTAGCCCTCTGCCCTTCTTCACTTGCAAGCACAGGTCTGGAGTTGGAGCTAGCTATAGGCAGATGTGACAAGGATAGTATGAATGGGAACTCTCCTCTCTCTTGAGCAAGACTTCAAGGACCCTGCTGCCCCGTCAAGCTGGTCTCCTATTCTTAATTTCCTTTCACTGATTTCCCCAAATGAGCAGCTTCTGCCATCTGTCACTTGCCCCATCTTCCTTGTCCCTGATATCTATGCTAGACCAGTGCAACAGGCTCCTAACAAGCCACCTCCTCTTGCCCTCCTGCTTCCAGACTGTGTAGTTAAGTGCAGGACATGTAGCTATTACCAAGAGACCCCTCCTGCGGTGGCCTAACAAGACATGAGATGTGGAAGAAGGCGGTCTCGGGCTGGTAGTGCAGTGCCACACTCTCTAGGGCCAAGCGGGCTGTTCCATCTCCTGCCGTTCCCAGCCGGTGAGTAGGGACAAGGGGTGAAGGGAGAGAGAAGTGCATGCTCATTCCTTCAAAAGCCAAAAACAAAAGCAGAAACCTTTTATTTTGCAGTCCTTTCAGACTTGCAGAAAAGTTGCAAAATTTTTAAAAAGAACCTCATGTATCCTTCACCCATATTTTCCAAATGTTAACATTTTACCATCTTTACTTTATTCATTCTTTCTCTTCTCTCTTTTTTCCTCCTGAAACATTTGAGAATAAGTTGAGAATAAGTTGATGTCCCTTTACCTCTAAATAGCTGAGTATATAATATCTCCTAAAAACAAGGCCACACTCTTACATAACCTTGATACAATGATCAAAACCAGGAAATGTATATTGACATAAAACTATTGTCTAATCTACAGACTGTATTCAAATGCTATCAATTGTCTCTCTAACGTCCTTTTTAGGAAAAGAAAAACAACTTTACTGGTCCAAGATCCAACCCAGGACAATTCACTACCTTTAGTTGACCATTCTCTGGAGTCTCCTTTAACCTGGATTAGTTCTTCAGTCTTTGTCTTTCACAAACTTGACATTTTTGAAGAGTGCAGGTCAGTTTGGGTCTGTCTGATGATCCTTCATGACAAGATTTGGGTTATGCATTTTTGGCAGGAATCCTGCAGAAGCAGTGTGTCTTTCTTGGAACATGCCGTCAGGAGACACACGATGACCTTCTGTCCCAATACTGGTGATGGTAACTTGGCTCACTTGATCAAGGTGGTGTCTGTCAGTTTTCTCCACTGTAAAGTTAATATTTTCCCCTTTGTAACTAAGTATCTTGTGGGAAGAGAATTTTAAGACCATGGAGAGATACTGTTTCTTATACTTTCACCCACTAGTTTTAGCATCAATTGTTGATTCTTACCTAAAATATTTATTTCTATGGTGATTATCAAATTGTGATTGTTCTAATTCCATAATTCCTTCTATAGTTGTTAAATGAAATTCGAGTATAAAGCGGAGCTTTTCCTGCTCCCCCCAGTTAATTATTTATTTATTTTTTTATATTAGAATCAACTCATGTATTCTTATTTTATTCTGTGGGTTACATTCCTTTACTGCCATTATTTATTTTGTTTCTCAAATTGTCCCAGATTTGGCCGATAGGACTTCTTCAAACTGACTCCCAGATCCTTTTAACATGCCCCATCATTCTTTGAATACTTCCTTACTTTCTGGCACAGCAAGATATTCCAGGCTTATCTTGTACTTCTCCTGCCCCAGCCTTAGAATCAGCCATTTCTCCAGGAGCCCTGGTCCTTTTATTGGAAAATGATGCACAATTTTGTTAAGGGCACAGCCTGCTTCCACTCCATCCCATTGTCCAGAATTCACATGATCACACCCAACCAAACAGGCTGGAATAGCTCTAGCTGGGTGGCCATGTGTCCAATAAAGCTCACGAGCTGCACCTGTAAAGAAAGGAAGGGGGAATGGGTTATCAATGGGCAGCTTGAAGTCCACCACAGAACCCATCTCATACACCAATGGCAAAATGCTCTCCCTGAATCGTAAAATCTTATTACATCACTCCCCTCCAAAACCCTTCAGAAGTTCTTTAGCTATAGGATTAAACCTCTGTAATTACCCTCATCCTACCCCTTATTATAAGTTCTCTGTAACTGGCCTCATCCTTATTATACTGCCCATACCTAACTCATCTCCCTCTATTTACAAATGTAAACGCAACTCAATCTCCTCCCAGTTCAACCGACTCAGTCTCTTTCCAGTTCTGGCTAAGCAAGATGCTTCTCTCTGCTTCTCATCATGGAGTTCCTGCCCACTTCTTAGGATCAGCTGTAACTTCACCTCCATAAGGTCTTCTCTGGTCTCTCCCAACCACTTTGACTTCCCCTACTATAAGTCCCTAAATTAGGGTGGAAGTTTTACTTTTATGAGAGCTAGCCCCAGAGTTTCTCTTAGGAAGGTAACTCTGTTTAGGAAAAGACCTGGGATCTGGACATTTGGATCTGAAGGACAGTTTGAGGTGAAACAAAGACACAAACAAACAAAGCAAAAGTTCAGCTCTGCATGAGAAATGAATAGGAAGTGGCAGTGGGAAAACAGAAAAGATCATGAGTAAGGGAGGAGGAGGTGAGGCATCAGGGCAGAGGGAATGTCCTTGGGAGGAGGGACACCAGTGAGCTATTCCTTAGAAGTTGCTACTTTGAAGAACAAGAATGTCTATGGAATATAAAATTATTCATTCTGCTTGATATAAATCCCCCTTCCTAGCCCTAGACCCATACATGGCAACATCTTCTCCTTTCTCTACTGGGTTCCATTGACTTGCAGCCTCTAGCTGCTCCCCAGGGCTTCTCTTCTGTGTCCAATTTCCTTTGCTTGTAAGGACAGTCCGCAGTGGAGTAATGGCCCACCTCATTCAGTTTGGGCATACCTCAACTAACAACATCTTCAAAGGTCCTATTTACAAATGGGTTCATGCCCAAAGAACCAGGGGTTGGGTATTGAGCATGCCTTTTGTGGGGGCATGATTTAATCCCCAGTAATGTCCAAGGACAAAGCAAATTCCACAACCATATTGAGCCTAAATCATGCTGGCAGACACTGGTTTGTCTGCCTCCCCAGCAGCCTTGCCCCTTCCTCTTTCCCCAAAGAACCCAATTTATTTAGATATCTACTCACCTCTTCCTGAGCTTGGGCTTCAGGTGATCTCTGGGCCCATTCCCTATCCCAGGATGCGGGTTCTGCCTGATCTAAGCCAACAGGATGGCCCCATTGCCCTTGCCAGTGACTGGTTCAAGCAAGAGCATGCACTGCATTTGAGGCCAGTGCTGGGGGAGGCTTTGAGGAAAGGTTCCTTCACTCAAAAAATGAAAGAGACTTCTGGGAAGATGGCAGACTAGAAAGACATGGGACTCTCTTCTCCTCCAGAAAAATAGCCAGAGGACAGGCTGAAACAGCCTGGAAAAAGATTTTCTAGGGTTTAGGACACCAAGTGAAGGATGGACACTGCCCAAAGGAGAGAGGGACACAGAAGGGGAATCACGATGACAGAACTGTGAGGTGAAGCCAGCGGCTGCTGCTACTGGCACCCTCCCCTACACTAAAGACACTTTAGAGTACCCAGAGGCTGGTGGCCACAGACAAAGGGGGCTCCAGGGATCCACCACCCCAGGAAAGGGGGAAAGGGGGCACAGCCTAAGGCTGATTCAGCTTCTGACCCACAAGTTTGGTCTGTTGAGTCTTACCAGCCTGTCCAGGCCCAGTGGAGCCTTGCCATTGTTTGCCTTGGGAGCTGGCAAGGGGCTAGAGATATGACCCTCCCAATCTCCTCTACTAACTATGAATGATTGTTGAGGACACAGAGGGGAATGGGAGTATTTCCTACCCAGGAAAAGGGAGGGGGCTGCCAAAGAACTGTCTCTGAGAAAGTTTGAATTACGAGGCTGTTAGTCTCCAGGCAGGAAGCTCTATCACATTGATCAGGTCTGTGTTGCAACAAACAGACTCCAACCAGGCATTAAACTGAGAGTGCTGCCAAAGAGTGTCATCTGCTGGCAGATGAAGGAAGTGCATGTGAGAAAATTTTAAATGAGAGGCTTTTTCCCGTCTTAATAGCCTCCCTCCCCAAGGCCATATGAAGCAGGTCTGCAACCAATTACTGGGCCTAGAGTCCAGTTTTGAGCAACTAGCAGGGACAATTCTAATGATCCAGGTCAAACCAAGAATCAAAGAGCAGCAGTAATGCACACACTCCCACCACTAAATCCTTATGAAAGAGAAAGAAAGTGAGCACCTGAGTAATTACATCCTAATCAGATGCCTCTACATCAGCAAAAGTTATAAGCCATACTAAGAAAATGGAAGACATGGCCCAAGAAAAAGAATATATCAAAGCCCCAGAAAAGATGCAGGATTTGAGAGAACGAATTAATGAGATGCACACAAATTTCCAAAATCAAATTAATAAGCTGAAAGACAGTATGGCTAAAGAGATAAATGGCATCAAGAAGACACTGCATGAGCACAAAGAACTTGAAATCCTGAATAGAAAAGTAACAGAACTCATAGGAATGAAAGACACAATAAGTGAGATAAAAAATACATTAGAGGGAGGCAGATGTGGCTCAAGTGATTAGGCTCTTGCCAACCACATGGGAGGTCCATGGTTCGGTTCTCAGTGCCTCCTAAAGAAGAGAGCGACCTGGCATGATGGGCAGGTGCGGCAAGCTGATACAAGATGATGCAATAAGAGACACAAAAAGAAAAACGTAATGAGAGACAACAAAGCAGGGAGCAGAGGTTCCCGGTGCCTCCTAAAAAGGACTAGCAGAATGGTGAGCAGGCACAAGAGACATGGTGAGTTGACACGACAAGAGACACGAGAAGAAAAACATAACAACAAACACAACAAAGCAGGGAATGGAGGTGGTTTAAGTGATTAGGCACCTTCCTCCAACAACAGAGGTCCCAGGTTCAGTTCCCAGTGCCTACTAAAGAAACAAAGAAGACAAACAGACACAAACAAAACAATGAAGGGGTGGAGAGAGATAAATAAATAAAATAAATCTTTACACACAAAAATAAACCACAGCAGACTTAAAATGATAGAAGAAAGAATAAGTGATACTAAAGACAGAACAGCTGAAATTGAAGAAAGAAAAAAAAACAGAGAGAGAAAAGAATGGGGAAAAAATGAGCAGGGGCTAAGAGAGTTGAATGACAACATGAAATACAACAACATATGTGTCATGGGAGTTCCAGAAGGAGAAGAGAAGGGAAAAGGAGCAGAAAGACTATTTGAGGAAATAATAGCTGAAAATTTCCCAACTCTCATGAAAGAAATGAACTTATGTGTCCAAGAAGTGTATATATCCCAATCAGAATAAATCTGAATAGACCTACTCCAAGACACATACTACACAGAATGTCAAATGTCAAAGATAAGGAGAAAATTCTGAGAGCAGCAAGGGAGAAGCAAACCATTGCATACAAGGGACGCCCAGTAAGACTTATCATGGATTTCTCAGCAGAAGCCATGGATGCAAGAAGACAGTGGTGTGATACAATTAGGATACTGAAAGAGAAAAACTGCCAGCCAAGAATTCTTTATCCAGCAAAATTGTCCTTCAAATATGAAAGTGAGTATAAAATACTCACAATCGAACAGAAACTAAGAGAGTTCGTAAAAAAGAACCCAACTTTGCAGGAAATACTAAAGGAAGCCTTAGAGCCTGAAAGAAAAAGACAGGAGAGAGAGGCCTGGAGGAGAGTATAGAAGAAAGAATAGCAGAAAGGATAATCAAAAGAGTAAAAAGACAGACAAAAATACGATATGACATATGAAAACCAGAGAATAAATTGGTAAAAGTAAATAATGCGTTTACAGTAATATTGAATGTGAATGGAGTAAACTCCCCAATCAAAAGATATGGGCTGACAGAATGGATTAAAAAAATATGAGCCATCCATATACTGCTTATAAGAGACTCACCTTAGACCCAGGGATACAAACCAGCTGAAAGTGAAAGGTTGGAAATAGATACTCCATGCAAACAGTAAGCAAAAAAAAAGCAGGGGTAACTATACTAATATCAGACAAAACACACTTTAAGTGCAAAACACTTATAAGAGATACAGAAGGCCATTATATATTAATAAAAGGGAGAATGCACCAGGAAGATATAACAGTCATAAATATCTATGCATCTAACCAGGGTGCCCCAAAATACATGAGGCAAACTCTGGCAAAACTGAAGGGAGAAATAGACATCCCTACAATAATTGTTGGAGATTTCAACACACCACTCACATCATTAGATAGAACAACTAGACAGAAGATCAACAAGGAAACAGAGAACTTGAACAATATGATAAACGAGTTAGACCTAACAGACATATACAGAACACTGCATCCAAACTGAGCAGGTTATACATTCTTCTCAGGTGCCCATGGATCTTTATCCAGGATAGACCACGTGTTAGATCACAATGCAGCTCTCAATAAATATAAAAAGGTTGAAATTGCACAAAGCACCTTCCCAGAGCATAGTGGAATGAAACTGGAATTCAATAATAGACAGGAAAGAGGTAAAATTCTCAAATGTGTGGAAGGTAAACAACACACTCCTAAATAATCAGTGGGTCAAAGAAGAAATTGCAAGTGAAATCAATAAATATATTGAGACAAATGAAAGTGAGAACACAACTTATCAAAACTTATGGAATACAGTGAAAGTTGTCTTAAGGGGGATATGTATAGCCCTAAATGTCTATATTAAAAAAAGAAGAAAGAGCTAAACTCAAAGATTTAACTGAACAACTGGAGAATCTAGCAAGCCAATCCTAAAGCAAGCAGAAGGAAAGAAGTAATAAAGATTAGAGGAGAAATAAATGAAATTGAGAAAAAAAATAGAGAAAATCAACAGAGCCAAAAGCTGGTTCTTTGAGAAGAACAATAAAATTGACAACCCCATAGCTAGACTAACAAAGAAAAAAAGAGAGAAGATGCAAATAAATACAAGCAGAAGTGAAAGGTGGGGGAGTTAACAGCTGACCCCAAAGAAATAAGAAAGATCATAAGAGAATAGTAAGAGAAACTGTATGCCAACAGACTAGACAACCTAGATGAAATGGACAAATTCCTAGAAATGCACAACCTACACTGACACAACAAGAAATACAGGAACTTAACAAACCAATCACATTTAAAGAGATTGACTCTGTCATCAAAAATATCCCAACAAAGAAAAGCCTGGGACCATATGGCTTCACGGGTTAATTCTACTAAGCATTTCAAAAATAATTAACACAAATCCTATTTAAATGCTTCCAAAAAATTGAAGAGGATGGAAAAATACCCAACACATTTTATCAAGCCAACATCACCCTAATACCAAAGCCAGATAAAGATACTACAAGAAAAGAAAATTACAGACCAATCTCTCTAATGAACATAGATGCAAAAACTCTCAACAAAATACTTGCAAATCAAATCCAACAGCATGTCAAAAGACTTACACATCACGACCAAGTGGGATTTACTACTGGTATGCAAGGCTGGTTCAACATAAGAAAATCAATCAACATAATACACCACATTAACAAATTGAAAGAAAAAAAAACACCCGATCATCTCAATCGAGACAGTAAAGGCATCCAACAAAATACAGCATCCTTTTTTGATAAATACACTTCAAAACATAGTAATAGAAGGAAAATTCCTCAACATGATAAAAGGCATATATGAAAAACCCACAGCCAACATTGGACTCAATGAGGAAAGTTTGGAAGCTTTCCCTCTAAGATCGGGAACAAAACGAGGGTGCCCACTTTCACCATTGTTATTCAATACTGTACTAGAAGTTCTAGCTAGGGCAATCAGACAAGCAAAGAAAATTAAAGGCATCCAAATAGGAAAAGAGGAAGTAAAACTCTCACTATTTGCAGATGACATGATCTTATATTTAGAAAATTCTGAAATGTCTATGACAAAGCTATTTGAGCTAATAAATGAGTTCAGCAAAGTGGCAGGATACAAGATCAACTTGCAAAAATCTGTAATGTTTCTGTACACTAGTGCTGAACAATCTGAGGAGGAAATCAGGGAAAAAATTCCATTTACAATAGCAACAAAAAGACTCAAATACTTAGGAATTAATTTAACCAAAGAAGTACAGGACCTATATGCAGAAAACTATAAAATGATGCTAAAAGAAATCAATGAAGACCTAAACAAATCAAAAGACATTCTGTGTTCATGGATTGGAAGAATAAATATCGTGAAGATGTCAGTCCTACCCAAAGTGATTTATAGATTCAATTTAATACCAATCAAAATTCCAACAGCCTACCTTACGGAATTAGAAAAGGCAATTACCAAATTCATTTGGAAGGGCAAGTGCACCCGAATAGCCAAAAGCATCCTAAAAAAGAAGAGCAACATGGGAGGAATTTCACTGCCCGACCTTGAAACATATTACAAAGCTACAGTGGTCAAAACAGCATGGTACTGGCATAAAGATAGACACATCAACCAGTGGAATAGAATTGAGAACCCAGAAATAAACCCTTACCTATATGGTTGCAGCAGTTTCATATTGTTTATGAATTCCAAAAATAGATATTGGATTATGTTTGTAAACTGGTCTTTCCCTCCGGGCATATTAGATTATGTGGGACTCAGAGGTTTCACTTTCACTTGATTAAATAATGATTAGGGTTTTGGTTGGGCCATGTCAGTAGGACGTTGAGTCCCACACCCCCCTTGGTGGGCAGGGACTCACAGAGAAACCACACTGCAGAGAAGAGAGTTTGGAGTTTTAGTGCTGGAGCCCAGGAAATAAGTTCACAGAGGAGCAGAGAAAAGGCTTGATTAACATGGCAGAGGCCCTGGAAGAGAGACAAGCTGTTTGCCTGAAAGTCTACAGCTGGCCTTGTGGAGACAGCAGGGCAGCTGAGTTGGGAGAGAAAAAAATCCCCAGGAAGAAAGGAACCCAGGAAGCCTGAACTCTTGGCAGATGTCAGCAGCCATCTTGCTCCAACATGTGGTAATAGACTTGTGTGATGGAAGTAACTTATGTTTTATGGCTTGGTAACTGTAAGCTCCCACCCCAAATAAATACCCTTTATAAAAGCCAACAGATTTATGGTATTTTGCATCAGCACCCATTTGGCTGACTAATACAATGGTCAACTGGTTTTTGACAAACCTACCAAGTCCATGTTAATGGGACAAAACATTCTCTTCAACAAATGATGCTGGGAGAACTGGATATCCAAAACCAGAAGAATGAAAGAGATTCATACAAGAGTTCCAACTTTAAGTCAAACTCTTTGTAACAGTATTTCAGTGTTTTTAACAGAATTTTAGTTGCTCAAGTTAACAGAAACAAGGAAGAGTTTTAAAGGAAAACAATTTCACAATGTCACATATCATCTCAAAATAACAATAAAAGCTCATGGAATACCAAAAAAAAAAAAAGAATGAAAGAGAACCCCTATCTCACTCCCTATACAAGAATCAACTCAAAATGGATCAAAGACCTACATATAAAAGCCAGGACCATAAAACTACTACAAGAAAATGTAGGGAAACAGCTTTAAGACCTTGTGGTAAGCGGTAGTTTCTTACACCCAAAGCATGTACAACAAAAGAAAAAAATGGATAAACGGGACCTCCTCAAAATTAAACTTTTGCACCTCACAGGACTTTGTCAAAAGGGTGGAAAGGCAGCCAACTCAATGGGAGAAAATATTTGGAGATCACATATCTGATAAGGGTTTAATATCCAGGATATACAAAGAGTATTACAACTCAACAATAAAAAGACAAACAACCCAATTTAAAAATTGGCAAAAGACTTGAATAGACATTTGCCTAAAGAAGAAATGCAAATGGAAAAAAAACTTATGAAAATATGCTCAACATTGCTCATGATTAGGGAAATGCAAATCAAAACTACAATGAGATATCATTTCACACCTATCAGAATGGCCACTATTAAAAAGACAGAGAACTACAAGTGTTGGAGAGGATGTGGAGAGGTAGGAACACTTATTCACTGTTGGTGGGAATGCAGAATGGTACAGCCACTGTGGAGGACTGTTTGGCAGTTCCTAAAGAAGTTGAATATAGACTTGCCACGTGACCCTGCAATACCACTACTGGGTATATACCCAGAAGCACTGAGAGCAGTGACATGATATAGACATCTGCACACCGATGTTCATAGTGGCATTATTCATGATTGCCAAAAGTTGGAAACAACCCAAGTGTCCATCAACCAATGAATGGATAAACAAACCGTGGCGTATTCACACGATGGACTATTATGCCGCTGTAAGAAGAAATGAAGTTGCAAAGCATATGACAACATGGATGAATCCTGGAGGACGTTATGTTGAGTGAAGCAAGCCAGACACAAAAGGACAAATAGTGTGTATAGGGCTAGGGAAGGCATGCCAAGGGGTGTGGAGTTTTTCTCTTTGGAGTCATGAAATAATTCTAAAACTTTTTGTGATGATGAATGCACAACATTGTGATTATACACATTGATTGTACACTTTAGATGGATTGAATGGTATGTGACTATATCTCAATAAAACTGCTTAGTAAATAAATGAATGCGTGTGCAGGAATGACCAGAAATAGCAGCTATGTGCAGCATGGAAAACAGAGAGATTGAAGGGTGAAGAAGTTTCCTGTTTGTTTTCTGTTTTTTGTTTGTTAGCAGTAATAGTATTGAAATAATGAAAATGCACTACTAATGATTGACGTGATGAATGCACAGCTATGTAATTATACCAGATAACATTATTGTACATTTTGGATGAATTGTATGATTTATTAATATGTATCAATAAAATCGATTTGGGAAAGAAAGAAAGAAACAGAAATGAAGTGGCCCAAAGTGAAAACAAACGTTGTCACATGTGCATTTGATGGCTGATGGCTGAAACTGCAACCAACCGTAAAGTGTGCTACCCAAGGACAAAGAAGACTTATCAGGGATGGCAGAGCAGAAAGGTGGAAGGAATCTGAGTTCTTGAAGGCATTGTTAAGCTGCTGAATTAGCTACTGCTAGAGTTTCCTACTTCAGAACTTTCTTGGGTCGGGATTTTTGTTTCTGAGAGCTGAAAGCATTCTAAGGAATTCCACATTGATCAACCAACTTTGTAGTAGTGAAGTGACATATTGACATTCTGATGAGGACATAAAGATATGTGGGGAACCCCAGGAGGAAATGCAGAATCACAGCCAATGACAGGCCGTGGCTCAGAGGCCAGGCAGGGAAGTGAGTCTCCAAAGCTTTCTATTCTTTCAGTTCCTCAGTGTTCTCTTCAGGTTGCGAGTCTGACTCTTTGGTAGTTTAAAAATAACCACAGATTCTTTGCAGCGCCTCCCCTGAAAAGTTGACTCTATTTCTCCAGGGCTTGAATCTGGCCTAGTGTTATGATTTGCTCTGCCCAATAGAATGTGGTTATGTGATATAGTGAGTTCTGAGCCAGGGGCCTCCAGTGGCTTTGCAACTTCTCCCCCTCTCAGAATGCAGTGCCTTCTGGAAGAGGAAAGAAGCTATGCAGAGGGAGGCCATGCTAGCTAAAGCCCCAGACATATGGGAAAGCCCAGCCAATACACTGTGAGCTGTGCCAGCTCAGCCTAGTCCAGACTGCCAACCCACAGAATTGTAAGCAAATCCATGGATTTTTTAAGCCTGTGTATTTTGGAGAGGTTTGCTACACAACAATGGAAAACTGATACTGAACCTATACCCAAACTAGGGCCAGAGAATAACTTGAAACTAATTTCAACCCATTATTTTGTCCAGATAGTATAACCCATTCTAGAACACCCTGGGAGGTGGGGGGAGTTGGTTCAAATGATGGCTCAGCCAATGTGCTATTATATCATCTTCTATTTGAGAAAAATATAGGAAAAAGCATTCCAGCTGCAGTCATTTGCAGTCATCTGCAATTTTATTTGTTCTAAGAAATCACCAAAAACCAACAGGCCAATGTGCTGGCTCTGGGAAGCCTGAATCACTTTGTCTGGTTTGGGGACCTGGAGCTGGTCTCAGCTGGTTTGGGTCTACTTGAGCTGGTTGGAAGATATGTCTCAACATCTTTAATTAGGATTCTGCTAAATCTAAACCAAACCTGAACAGGCCTTCACTGTCAAGATCCTGTCTCAGCTCTCCCTCTCTCTCTCTTCCTAGTTATACTTTGTATTTATTTTGTACCTACTGGGTTATCTTCCCTTTGTGGCCGACTCTGAAGTCAAGCCTTTAACAGTGCTTGCAGGGAAGTGCCATCTTTGACTTTTAGACATGCACGTGCCTGGAAAAGCAGACAACAGAATATGGAATTCAGCAAAGGGGAAGGTTGATTATGCCCTTCAAGGCAATGAAAGATCTTGATTCTTTTTCTCCAATACTTTCCTCTTTGGGGTCAATATTTTTTATATCAATCTCAGTAGAAGTCAATACCATCTTATTAATTTCGTTCACCAATAGCAGTTGCTATGAGCCAACAACATAAGCGTGTGGGATCAGAAGGTTGCATTTACAGCGGGCCTGGAACCTTGCAGGGGATGGGAATTTGGCCCGTAGGAGGCTCTTTACGCCTCACTTGCCCCATATAACACTATTTTGTACACTTCACTATTATTTTCATTATAAAAGTAATTTATTTTTGTAGGCTAACTAGAAAATGCAAAAAAATATACAAAGAAGAAAATTAATATCTCCCGTAATTCCTACAACCAGAGAAAGGCACTGTTTTTTCCCTTACATATATGGATTTATATACCTTTGCACATACATAGAGAGCAAACAATTAAAATTATGTTATTTTGAGAATGTTTTCTGCTTTTGCATGCTTAACTTTATATAGCACCTTTTTTTCTCCATGCTTTTTAATGTTGCAGAGTATTCCAGATTGTGCATGTAATACATGAAGGAAGGGATTTAATTGCAAAGGGACATGAAGGAATTTGGGGAAGTAACGGAAATGTCACCCAGGTGACTCTAAAACATGCAAAAGTACAGCCAGGCTTAAGAATCACTGGCCTATACAATAAGTCGGTTGCACCAAGAAGGCAAGAGGAGATAAAATGGGATGTGTCAATTGCAGAACTATAAAATACTTTTATGTATTTCACAAACTAACATTTATTAGGCCACTGATCGTTTTTGTCCTATCTATCTCACTGAAGTGTACAATTCAGTGGTTTTTAGTATATTCATAAAGTTGGGCAACCATCACCATTACCTAATTTCAGAATATTTTTATCACCCCCAAAGCCTTCATACCCATTAGCAGTCTGCCTGTTTCCCTCTCTTCCAACCTCTGACAACCACTAATCTATTTTCTGTCTCTATGGAATTGCCTATTTTGGACTTTTATTATGAATGGAATCATACAATACGTGGTCTTTTATAACTGGCTTCTTTCACTTAGCATAATGGTTTTCAAGCTTCATCCACGTTGTAGCATGTATCAGAACTTCATTCCTTTCCATGGCTGAATAATATTCCATTGTATGGATAGACCACATTTTATTTATCCATTCCTCAGGTAATGGACATTTAACTTGTTTCCACTTTGGGCTATTATGAATAATGCTGCTATGAACATTCATATACCAGCTTTTGTCCAGTTTTATGTAGATGTATGTTTTCATTTCCCTTTGGTCAACCCAAATAGAAACTTGGAGGGGGGAGGGGATTGCTTGCTGGGTTATATGGTAATTTTATGTTTAACTCTTGAAGAACTGTCAAATTGTTTTCCAAAATGGCTATTCCATTTAACATTCCCACCACCAATGTATAAGGGTTCTAATTTCTCTACATCCTCACCCACACTTGTAATTATCCATCTTTTTGACTAAAGGCTCCTAGTGGGTAGAAAATGGGCTCTCATTATGGGTTTGATTTGCACTTTCCTGATAACTAATGATGCTGACTCTTTATTCACGTCTTTATTGGCCCTTCATATATCTTCTTTGGAGAAATGTCTATTCAACTCCTTTGCCCATTTTTTAATTGAGTTATTTGTCCTTTTATTGTTGAGTCATAAGAGTTTTCTTTATATATTATAGATACTAGACCCTTATCAGATTTATAATTTGCAAATACTTTCTGCCATTCTGTGGGTTGTTTTTGCCCTTTTTGATAGTGTCCTTTGAAACACAAAAATTTTTAATTTTGATGAAGTCCAATTTATTTCTTCCTTTGCTTATTTGTTGTGCTTTAGGTGTCATTTGTAAGAAACCATTGCCCCTACAGAGTTTCTAGTTGGGTTGATCATAAAATTTTGATTATAAAGGGTGATGATGATAGCACAACATTGTGAACATAATTAACAGCATTGGATTATATATGTGAATGTGGTTAAAGGGGGAAATTTAGATTGTAACTATGTTATTAGAATAAAAATTTTAAAAAACAAAACAGGGCTGTACAAAACAGTGAACCCTATTGTAAATGATGGATGATAGTTAATAGTACAATTATAAAAATGTTCTTTCATGAACTGTAACAAATGTACCACACTAATGTAAGATGTTAATAATAAGGTGGTATGTGGGAACTCTGCATTTTATGCATGATTTTTGCATAAGCCTACAGCTTCTCTAATTAAAAAGAAAGAAAGAAACTATTGCCTAATCGAAAATGATTTACACCTAAGTTTTTTATATAAGAGTTTTATTATTTTAGCTCTTACATTTAGGTCCATTATACATTTTGAGTTAATTTTTAAAATTCATTTATTATATATTCCCCCCCTTTCTGCTTGTTCTTGCTGTGTTTAT
>PVKH010016784.1:0-15627 GCA_004027955.1 Chaetophractus vellerosus
CCTTGATATTGATGACTATGCTTGTGAGCCTTTGCTCTTGAAAATGAAACTTAGCCTAGTGTTGTGGGTGCCTAAGGGTTGCCTCCTGAGAGCCTCCTTGTTGCCCAAATGTGGCCTCTCTCAAAGCCAAACTCAGCATATAAATGCACTACCTTCCCCCCAGCATGGGACATGACTCCTGCAGATGAGCCTCCCTGGCACCAACATTGCTACTAAGCACCAATTAGCAATACACCTGGAAAAGGACCTTGAATAAAAGGGGGGAAAGGTAAAGAGAAGTGAGTTTATATGACTAAGAGACTTCAAAGTGTGTCAGGAGGTCATCCCAGAGGTAGTGCTTATGCATATCTCAGCAGGATCTCATAGACTGCCAAAGTGGATGCTACCACAAATAGTGAGGTTCCTGAGGGCCCTGGAGAAACCCAGGTCCTATGGTCAGGGCAGATAGCTCCAGAGTTTGGTGCCCTGCCAGTGAGCCCTACTTCGGAGTTTGTGCTCCTGAGAGTGACAGAATTGGACTTAGTTATGTCTTCCCAACACATGGCTCATCTGTCCCTTCTATTTGAATGTATACTTAGTGCTGGAGTTGTAGGTGTACATCCAAGAGACTTAAATATTTGGACTTTCCATGTGCCAGCTGGGCCTTGAGCCTTAGCACAGTTGCAACACCTACTCTCCAGGACATTGTACTCACCCAGGACAACTAAGAAGGAGGTGAGGATGAACAACCAACATACTAAGGAAATGAGAGAGCCTACAACTGCAAGCAAGAGACTCATCCATTGGATGTATGGGGTTGAAGCCCCCTCTCTAATAGAGATGGAGTAGACATCACCATCCCAGAATCCTCAGGACTGGGGAATGAACTATAGACTAGAGTGGACTTACTGGTATTCTACTATAGACTTATTGTGATTCTAGCAATGGAAGAAATTACAACATTGATTTGGAGCCAGTGGCCACTGGAGGCTCTAGAGACAGGGAGAGGGAAAAACAGTTGTAATACAGAGGCTTTTTCGGGACCTGGGAATCATCCTGAATGACATTGCAATGACAGATATAGGCCATTTGATATCCTCCCATAACCTGCAGAATTGTGTGGGAGAGAGTGTAAACTACACTGTGAACTATGGTCTATGATCAGTGGCAATGCCCCAGGATGCATTTATCAATTGCAATAAATGTGCCATACTAATGAAGGATGTTGTTTATGTGGGAGGGTGTGGGAGGTGTGAGGAGTGGGGCATGTAGGAATCCCTATATTTTTTTTGTGTAACATTTCTGTGATCTAAGTATCTTTAAAAAAATAATAATATATATATTAAAAAAAAGTTTCTAGAATTTCATGAAATGTTATATATATACACAAACGTCCTTATATCTTTACATGTACAATATAAAAAATACAATGGAATGTTTCTCTTTGCATATTATCATATGAAAATTTGATAATATTGAATTTTGAAATTATAAAAATATAAAATATATTCCTCAGAAAATAAATATCTCCTGAATCTAATTTTTATTTTTAATTTAGGACCTAATAAGTGTGCAGCCAAGGTGTTTCTACCTTACTTTTTAATAGGACAATTGTATCTAAAATTATTTATAAGATGAACATATCAAGAAGAAAAGCCACTACTGTATTCATAACTGAGAACAAAACATATTGACGTTGCTATTTTAGTTTAGCCATAGATTTGATTCATCCTTTTCTTTGTACAAAAATGTTTTTAATTCCAGCTCATGGAGTTAGTATAGATAAAGTATAGTTTACCAAGATGACTGAAAACTAGAAGGCTTTGAATATCTTTACTGAGTTTTATGAATTTAACTACTATCTTCAAGAAAAGTCCAGAAGTGTTAAGTTATAACTTATAATTTATTCATAAAGAACTCTACATTTCACTCCTAGGTAACAGTGAACTTCGGTATAGAAGCAATATAATAATTTTCCTTTCTCCTGGTGTTGAGAAAGGCTTGTCTTAGGGATAAATTTCAAAATAAAAATTGTTGAAATTGGAGAATCCAAAAGCAATATACCTAGAAGCAATATCCTATTCTGTTAAAAGATTGGTCAGTGAATTAAATAAGCACAGAAAGCACAGAAACCTTCATGAATACGTTGACTATTTTAATGGAATTTTCACTATCATCTCCTAATTTAGGCCCTTACTATTGGGGATAAGTTCTCCACGGGTTTCTCATTTTTCTGTACATCTTGCAAGCTGCCTTTGCTTTGGACAGTGTTTTCAAGAATGTGTAGTTAACAGCTTTGGCCAAAAGAGATAGAGCCTCCGTCTGAAGCAGAGGGCAGATTTGTTTACTGTCTAATATAATGAAGATATTGTCTCATTCTGGGATAAAATTTAAGCAGGGTTACTGCTAGTTATAAAAGATACAGCTTTCTCAAACTCGGGATTCTTCTCCCTTTATGCAACCCACTAAGTGTGCACACATCATTACTTGTCCCCATGAGAAATGGGACTTGGGGAACCAGCACAAATGCTTTTACTCCCTCTGTTCTTACAGCTGTGAGTTTTAAAGGCCTTCGCCTCTGACCCAGGAGTGTCGTGTCTTCTGCCTGCATCACAGAACTGCAGCAGGGTAATTTCTAAGCTTGTAAGTAGGGTAATATCTCAGACCCTTCACTGTTCTTGACACTCACTTCCTCTTTCCTGAGTCAAAAAGTACTCCCTGTTAGTTTCTCCTCCTCTAATCTCCAGCCTCTTTAATTCATCATAAACTGCCACTGTCAGATAAATTTTTCTAATATGCACCTCTGTCTAAAATCTCATGGCTACCCTTTTCTTCTTGGTTAAAGTACAAACTGTAATTAATTCAGTAACTCATTTATTTATCTTTAAAGCATCTATTACCCACTCTCTATGTATTTGAGATAAATAGTAAACATCTAGTTATGGAATTGGCCCCCATAAGCTTAAGAAAAGTGTAATGCTTTAAACTAGAACTCTCCAGTAACTTCTCCATCTTATTTTCATCTCCAAAGAACATATGCTTCAGCAACCTGTGTTGGATCTCCAATTGGGTCTTAGGATTTTCCTACTCAATGTCCTTATTCATCCCAGTACCTAAATTATTGTTCTTCTATATCCCCATCCATTAAAAACTGATCTATTCTTTAAAGCCCTGTTTTAATCACAACATCTTTATAGACTTTTCCTTTGAACCTTAATTAGAAGTGATCCTTTCATTTTCTCCTTTCAAATGACATTTACTTGTACTGTAGTTATTAAATATATCCCTTTATATTGTACCAGATGATAGCTATTTTGTCTCACAGTGCTTTATACTTAGGAGATACTCAATAGAGTTGGAGTAAATAAGAGCCTAAATACAGATATGAGAAACACCTAAAGCCAACCCAAAAACTATTCTTTGATTATATCAACTGCCAAGCAAATGCAATTGGTAAATTATTTTTCTCCTTTCAGATCTGGCTAGTTGAGCACTAACACATTTGATCAACATAAAGCCTGCTGGCCTGAGTTTAGCACTATCTGGCCAAATTGGCATTCTTAGGACAAAGATTGTAATTATTGTGCTTTGCTGAGAAGCTTCAAATCTCCTGACACGTAGTTGATAGCCTGAAAATCTGGAAAAATAATCATTTTATGAAAATGTTCATTCTAAAAATGGATCAGTATAATAAAAATAACTTTGGTCATTATTATTAAATTATGGTTTATATCAATATCTATAATTTATATTTATTAATCAACATTAATTTTTACAATATAATTGTATAGTATAACATTTTATATTATATAACTATGTTTGTTTTTTATTAAGAATGAATAGAATTTATTGAGTGCTTAGTATATATCAAGCATTACACTAAATGCTTTTCATACTCATTCACAGTAGCTACAACAGCTGGAGACTATTACTACCACCATATGTAATGTAAGAAGAGAAATTAAAGTCCAGAAATATTAGGTAAATTGCCTTGTGACATAAGTAACCTTGGAGATTAAGGACTATAATTATTGAGAAGTGATATACAAAGAATTAGGCTTTATTTGTGGATTATGCTCTTATATAAAGGCTGTTTTCAGTAAGCATAACGCCTAAAAGAGAAGCAGAAAAGGATAAAACTAATAGTTATTTTAGGGTCGTTCCTCTCAAGATTTTTAAAATCTCAAAGGTAATATTCAAAAATCTTGAAAGGAAAGAAAGTAATAATGGAGTTTATATTAGCAGGTGGAAGAAAAATCCAATATTGCAACAGCTCTATCCCTCTAGCATTTTATAATAAAAATGAAGTATGTGAAAAAGTTGATTACAGTAAAACCATTTCCTCAAACCATAAACCAATATTAGGTATCTCATTCCTGAAGAAAAGCATATATCAAATATTTTCTATGAGCAAGTTTTAATACTTGAACAGAAAGCCAAAAATATTACAGCACTAGTATTCAAATATTTACAGAGCAAAATTAACATATTGTTGTCTCTAGTTTTGACTGAGGAAACTGTATATGTTGAATAATACGTAAAGTTAGACTTTCCACATTGCCTTGACCATTGATTCAATCTTTACTTCAGTTTAGCAGTACAACTAATGGATTCTTAAAGCTAGCAATGAGAATATTTTTAATGATTAGTTCTTTTATGCCTATTGTAGCCGTTTAATGTAACTATGAATTCCAAAAATCGATATTGAATCATGCTTGTAAACTGATCTGTTCATCTGGGCATGATTAAGTTATGATTAGGGCTTTGACTGGGCCACATCAGTAGGGTGATGAGCACCACCCCTTGGTGGGTGGGGGAATGGAATATAAAAGGCAAGGCAAAGGACAGAGGGAGCAGATTTGAGAAGCAGTTTTTGAGAAGCAGTTCTGATGTTGGAGAGGACGCCCCAGGATAAGAGAAGTGAGCCATTCTTCTGATAGTCTACAACTGACCTTGTGGAGCAAGCAGAGGAGCTAAGCCCTGAGAGAAACGCAGCCCTGGGAAGCGAGGAACCCAACAAGCCTGGACCCTGGCAAACATCGGCAGCTGTCTTGCTCCAACATGTAGACTTTGGTGAGGGAAGAAACGTATGCTTTGTGGCCTGGTAACTGTAAGCTTCTACCCCAAGTAAATATCCTTTATAAAGACTAACCATTTTATTGGTATATTGCCAAGGCACCCCTTTGGCTGACTAATATACCTACATTATCACTTCATTGTCCATTTCCGTGCCTCTACAATAAGAAGGCAGGAAGAAGGAAGACAGGCTCAATTACCTTCCTTCTTTGTTCTCATCCAGTGAGACAGGGCATACTAGGATGGAGATCCAAAACTATGCTTGAGCAATAGTTCATTTAATGTCCCCTTTGAATTCTCTTTGACTATCACTTTACCTTCCTTATATCACATAATTCAATGAATATGCATTCCTGTTGGCTTTAGAGACTATACTAGTGAAAGTAATAATAATTGCCAAATGATCATTCTAAGAAATAGGCTAATAACATAGATATCAAAGAATCTCCTCTGTTACATACCTTTCAATCCTTAAATTAATGAATTCAAGGATACAAAAAGAAAAAAATTGAGTTTATATGCAGTATAGATATCACCCTGTCATTTTCATGGCTGCTTTAAACCCACATTATCGACGCTTTTCTCCATTAAGAGTCAGTATATGGCTGAGAACTTCAGGAGAGAGTGACATACCTCTGTTTTATTCCCTACCACCACTACCATTTGAAATGTTCCTTTAAATTTCCCTAGGTTAAAACATCTCTTTCCTGGTCTTTTTTTTTTTCTGTTTGGCATATCATCTTAGTTATTCAAAAGCATTTATTTTTAAAGAACATATTACTTATTACAGTTGACCTCCTCCCTCAAAAAGTATTTGATAAGTTGAAAAATACCAGATTTTGCTGATTTATTCCAGTTTTCTCAAAACTCTAACAAATGATCCCAGAAGTGTGTGTAAGACTGAATATGTACCTCCAAGATCAGAACATACCAAGTACAAATTTGCCTGGAAAGCCCAACCCTCCCCTCTGAGCTTCAGACTTTGTATAGACAACTGCTTAGTTTACAACTCGACTTGGATGTTCCACATGTGTCCCAAACTTAACACATGTAATACTGAACTCCTGATTCTCTCCTTGATTCAATGTATTCTTTTCTCAGTGTTTGCTCAGTAAATGGCATCACCACCTCTATTTACTCAAACCAAAATGCTGGGTACCATCTTTGATGTGCTTCTTTCTCTCACTCCCTTTATCTGATCTATAAATAAGTCCCATCATTTTTCTCTCTCTTTTGGGGTGCTTTTATCATTTTCACTTCACAAAATATCCTGACTATGTCTACTCTTCTATATCACTATAGCCAAAATACTAATTCATGTCACTGTCATCTCTTAGGACTACTGCAGTGGCCTTCTGTCTTCTACTTTTTCCCCCTGCACAGCAGCCTGAGTAATATTTTAAAACATAAATCAGACCATGATGTTCTTGTTTTTAAAAACTTCAATTAAAAAAACTAATATTCAGACTCCCTTCTGTGTCTTACAAGACTCTGCATGACCTAGTTCCTACCTCTCTCCATCCCTCCCTAACCTCTTGTGCCACTCTTCCCTTCACTCACTCTACTCCATCTACACTGGCCTCCCTTCAACTCTCAAAATACATCCCAAGTTCTTTTTCACATTAAGTCTTTCACATGTGACATTGCCTTTGCTGGGAATGTTTGTCCCACTGCTCTTCTCATGGCTAACTTCTCATTCCCTGTAGGTCTTTCTTGAATGGACCTTCTTCAGAGAGGCTTTTCCTGATATTCTCTATTATTGCCCTCTGTACATTTCATTCATAGCATTTATCACAAATAGAACTTAAATCTCATTCATTATCTTTCTCTCATTAGAGTAAAAGCCTCATGAGGGCAAGGACTGTATCTGTTTTGTTCTCTACTATATACCCAGTGCCAACTTAGTACCCTGACATTAGGCCCTTAAAGTTTGTTGAATAAATTAATGAGTTATACTTAAAATAAGAATTGATACTACACCTCTCATCCAGGAACATCAAGCTATTAAAATGATTCACTAATAAAAAATAATACTAATAAAAAATTAAAATTTAAAAAATTTAAAAAGAATCAATGCATGTAATTTCTGATAAGATTAGAATCAATTTGTAGCTTTCATATATCATAGTTTTTCTTCAAAGTACTTGACAGGCATTAAATAACTTATTGGAAATATAATTCTGGACAATCAAATTATGATTGCATGAAAAATTTAACCACAAAATAAAATAATCCATTACTTCCATTTCATTCAGTGTAATGAAATTACTCCTTGTCATCATTCAACCTTATATTTTTCAAGCTGGTTCTTATTAATATGAAAGCAAAATGGTACCTTTGAAAAGTTTTCTGAATATAACATGAATCACATTTGAAAAGACTGTAAAATACAAGTTTCAAATAAGTAATCTAGGTGAGAACCAACTAAGTTTCAAGAATAAATGGCATTTGATGATGTTGAATACAAATCCCAGTAATAGAGGTCAAAGGAGAAAATCTAGTTACTTAAAGGTTTTTCCTTAAAATTGTTGGAAAGAATTGATATTTAATAAAATATTAAAGGTATTTATTTATACCTAACTCTTTGATGGTGTCATGTAGAATTTCATTAGATTGTATGACTTCTACTATGACAACAATTCTGGTCTTTGAAACCATGCTATACATGATCAAAATTATACTTCCATTTTCAGGCCACATCAGAGATTCCGTTTATATTCAATTCTGCTATATTAGCTGATATATTTCAAACTTAGCATTGTGAATTTGAGTATGGTGTCTCAGAAAGTTATAACATTGCTTATTCTTCATAAAACTAATTTAAACACAGAATGATTAGTTATATAAAACTATGATTTAAATTTATTTACTTCAGTTATACACATAAAAAGCTAGAAATGTAGTTGGATTATCTTATTGTGAAAATTTTAAAAGTATAATCCTCTTATAAAATTTTGTTTGCTTTTTGAAAAACAACATATGTTTTGTACAGGCAGTATTTTTCAATTTATTATATCCACTATTTCCATTAAATTGATCAAGCTGCAGTTAAAATGTAATGTACCAATATATCTTAAACATTACTCAGGCTTTGATGAGAGGTGCCACAGCCATCTGTATTAGTGAAGGCAATTGAACTAAACACTACATAATTTATTCATATTATTAGACTGTCTAAATATGTAAATTAATGGTTATCTAAGCAAACCAACCTAGCTCTAGGTAAGATGTAAGTAAAATAGGGATTATACTATATTGCACTGTATTGTGTTTCTACATGTTTCCTCAAGAATTTCAACACGTTGAGGTTTTAATGTTAGCTTTTTATACTTGCAGAAAGAAAATTAGATTGAATTTTTTTCTTATTTTAAAAATAGAATAAACATTAAAGATTCATTTAACATTTCAAGAAAGGCAGTATTGATGAGGAAAAAAGAAAATTCCAAATTCTAATTTTCTTCTGCATGAACAATTCTAAACTAGGTTCTTTTTTTGTTATAGTAGAAGAACCCTAAACCAATATCTAAAAAACCTAGTCTCTAGTCCTCTTTGTAGTATACTGTATAGACTCTTCCAAAAGTCCGTCAGTTACTCTGAGGTCCATCTTACTCACTGAAAAATGGTCATAATAATGCCTTTCCCAAATACCTAGATGATTATAAATAATTTTCATGAAAGTTGCTGAAGACAAAAATACTGTAATACTGTTTATTGGTTTTCTATTGCTGCCATAACAAATTATCACAAGCTTAACAACTTAAAAACAATACAAATTTGTTATCCCACAGTCTGTACTTCAGAATTCCAGATTGACTTGTTTGATTCTTCTGCTTTGGTTGCATAATTCCAAAATCAAGGTGTTGGCTGGCTGTCCTCTTATTGGGAAGCTCTGGGAAGAATCTGTTTCCAAGATTTGTGAGGTCATTGATAGAATTCAGTTCCTTGTGGCTATAGGACTGAGGTCTCTGTTGATTTGCTGGCTGTCTGCTGGAGACTGTCCTTAACTCCTAGACCTTGTGCGCGGCCCCTGCACCTTAGGGCCAGCAACAGTACTTCTAATCCTTCTCACACTTGCAATTCTCTTACTTCCCCTTCTGTTACATCTCTTTTCTGTGTACAGCCAGAGAAATTCTTTATTTTTAAAAGTTCATTTGATTAGATTGGGCCCCTCCAGATGAATAATCCAGGATAATCTTCTTAAAGTCTGTATCCTTAATATGTGCAAATTCCATCTGTGCCCTGTAAAGTAACATATTCACAGATTCCAAGGATTAAAGCTTTGACAACTTTGAGGCACTATTCTTCTTCCTACCAAATACTGTAGGAGATATGTGAAGTTATTTTATTAGCTCTGTAAATGAAAATAGGGGAAGTTTTTGAAGATTAAAATAATACTGGTCAGAGTCAAGGAGGTGTAAATGTTAACATTGGACTAAATAAACAGTCTTTTATTTGGACATGGGTTGATCAGAATGCTGGAAGTAAAGAGGACCTTTGGGGTAGATGGCCACAGTTGAAGCAGATTGCATATTGCAGATTGTTTTAGTTTGCCAGAGCTGCTATGACAAATACCACACAGGGGCTAGCTTCACATGAATTTATTGACTCACACTTTGGAGGTTAGAAGTCTCAAGTATAAAAGGCTAGACAAAAGACAGAGATTTGAGAAGCAGAATGAGAAGCAGTTCTGATGTTGGAGAGGAGTGCTCCAGGAGAAGACAAGTGAGCCATTCGCCTGGTAGTCTACGGCTGCAGCCCTTGGAAGAGAGGAACCCCAAAACCATGAACCCTGGCAAACATAGGCAGCTGTCTTGCTCCAACACATGGACTTTGGTGAGGGAAGAAGCTTATGCTTTGTGGCCTGGTAACTGTAAGCTTCTACCCCAAATAAATACCCTTTATAAAGACCGACCAATTATTGGTATATTTCCAAAGGCACCCCTGTGACTGACTAATACAGTGACCGTCTCTGATATGTGGTTTCTGGTTTCTTCTCTGTATAAGGATTCCAGTAATATGGGTTAATGCCTCCTTGATTCAATAGGCTACACTTTAATATCTTCCAAAGATCCTATTTGTAGGTACATTCACACCCACAGGAATTAAAATTAATAACATATCTTTCATTGGGTTTCATAATTTAACCTACAACGTTGAGCAGATTTGCTTCCATATAATTTTTAGTTACCCAGGTATTAACATAAATGCTGTATGCTTATTATTTTAAGTTATGAGATAGAGTAAAGGTCTTCTGCATTGCTTACAATTTAAGAACATTGCTTGTTTTACTTGTACAACTTGGTAATGTCAGTTTAATATTTTTTTTTTCTTTGAGGAAGGGACTAAATAGGCCGATTTCAATGTAGGTCTTTCAGTGTGTCAAAATATAGCTCTAGTCTTGCACATTTTTAAATGTGATTTTTTTTGGTAAAAATGCAGAGTCTATATTAAATGAAAAAAATTACTAAAGAATTTTAAGAAAAAATAACTATGTATTTGCTCTTTAGCATGGTAACTTTTGGAGTTATTATTATTCTTCTTGAAGTACAGTTTCATCTTAAGGAAGAGCAAAGCTTATTTTTGAGGTATAAAAAAGTCATATCTGCAATGGATCTGGAGGCCTCAGCATCCATATTATAACCTTACATTTTGTTGAGAAAGGATTGTATTTTATAGTGTTCATTAATTACTGCAATCTTATTTAGTCAGTGTAACTTTGTGGTGTCACAAACATGTCACCATGAAGATTAGACTATTTTAGCTTATTGTCACAGTGAATGTTAGTCTTTATAAAATGACATACATTTTTACTAAAGTTTCTAAATGTTGGTATATTGTAAATTCTATTGCTTGCAGGTAATATCTATTTTAAGACTATGAGTATAGACTGAACTTCCAATGTTTTGTTATTGTTGTTGTTTTTTTTTGTTTTGGCATATTTCCTAAAAGAGTTCATGTACAGCTCAAATATCACTCATTCTGAGCAGTATGCATAAATATTCAACTGTGTATTTCAACTCCCGAGTCTCCTAAGTCCATGTTTAGCACCATAATTTTTGGTGCCTGCATGTATCCACAGATGGATATTTTGTTCATAAATTCAAGCATTAGTAAGTGGTTCAAATAATTATTACTGCTCATGGATCTCATACCATGAGCTACATATTTTATATAAAACTTCTCATTTTATTTTTGTTTTCTTTATCAAAGGAACATGATAGTTTTATCCAAATTTTGCATGTAATAAAAATTTATCTTATTTCTGAATTTAGCATGTTTTTGTTAAAATTTATTATACTACATATGTCTTATCAAGTGAAATTTTCATCTCTTTTGACCAAATATCACCAAAATCACATACAATTATTTTTTAATATTGACAAACTAATAAGTGAACTTGGACTAGTTAAAATATTTATCCTTCTATCTGAATTTTGCCATTTAGAACATTAATGAGAACATCATAAATCTGTACATTTCTTTTCAAATATTTAACTGTATCTTTTAAGATTCTGTCTAGCATTCCTTTTGGCCTATCAGCATATGAGATCCTTTTTTATATGGTAAGGTCTGCTTTCTATATAGAAGTAGAAAATGCCAGGTTGTTACTTCCCAAGGCTCCTTTGCATCCAGGGTGTGGCATAATGTTGGCTCTACAAATAGGCATGACAAATGGTAACTATCAGTATTCTTTCAGTTAATAAGTTGTTTCTGCTGTGGCAGCTACATTAGATTTCCATAGACAGTAGAAGCAGCACTTCTATTGGCAGGAACCAGTACCCTGTGGTGGTGCTGGTGTGTCATGTGGTGGCATCTAGTATCCAGACCTATCAACATTGGAAGAGGTTCTGTGCAATGGTGTTGGATCTGAATCCAGTACTCTGACCCTTTAATAAATTACTGTCCCACCAATATCAACCAAATTCTGTCACAACATCAACTAAAATCTTTAATGTGATACAAGTTAATAAAATTAATATGTAAAAATATCCTATATAGATACTTTAATTGTTGACCATTGTCTTGGATGTTTTATTTCTTAAGTGCTTTATGGATACTGTTAAATTCATGAAAATTTAAATTACTTTTCTTATGTTGCTCATTTTTTCTCCTCTGCTAGTTGTTAATTTTATTGTTTCCTTAAAAAATTACAATAACAAATACAAGCTTGTTTTTGTAATTATTTAAAGTCGATAATTTTAAATACTGTATATTTGGTGTTATTTAATGATTTATTGTATTCATATAGCATGTATGGTTCCAAATGACCAAATTGTATTTTGGAAGAGAATCTTTTCTCCATGGTTAAGTAATTAAATCTACCCTTACTTTCTCCTCTCATAACTAATTAGTTATCAGATCCTATTTTGGTGCTTTTATGATGCCATTCACATCTTATTTTTCCATGTGTACTATCACCATCCTTTCTGAGTCCCCTATGAAGTTTTCCTGTAAATTTTATTTAATGGATCTTCCTTTCTTCCATCACTTCTGCCTCCAATTCATTCTACATTCTGCAGCCAATTTTATCTTTCAAGAGAGGAACTCCTATCAACAATATTTCTTGTCATGTCAGTTGAGTTGAATATGAAAATCACAGCTTAACATGTAAAGCCCCACTGTGCTATGGCCTCAGTCCTCCTTCTCAAACATTTTCTTACAGCTTTTCTACATAAACAGAGCTACAGCAAAACTGGCCATTTTATTGTTAATTAAACATTGTCTTCATTTTTGCATTTGCATCTCTTTGCTTGTGCTAATATCACTGATAGTATTCCTTAACTCCTGTTCTGTAATCTCTTCCTTGGAGAGTCCATCCGAACAAAATATGACCTTCTTAGTCTCTGAAGTGTAACAAGAATTTGCCTAAATTCCACTTCAGGGATTCATGCATATTATAATATCATTTCCAACATCACATTATATGTGTTTTGCTAAATTAGCCCCAACAGTTTATCTGCTACGGTATATGCTTATTGTCTTATGCTTCAAAATATTCTTAACTTTAATTAATTGATAAAGATAATTTGGTGAGCTACAGATTGCTTTTCTATCATGGGTAATGGAAATTAAAGCACATAACCTGCAATGTCTGGCTAAAAGAAGGAATTGAAAGTTTCTGAGCATGGTAATGAGCAGAGAAGAGTCAGGATATCTGGGCTGAAGTGAGAAAGAATAGAAGTGATTGTTATTGCCTTGGCTCGTTATGACTCTGCCAATTAAGTTTTATGCGGAATAGAATGAAGTCTTCACTATTCAATGAGCACCATGGTGTGGAATAAATTATCTAGAAAGTAGTAGGTAAAGAGCTTCATATTGGAAATTGAAAGGATATTTTTTAAATTAATTTTTTATTTTTACAGACGCTTTAGATTACATAAATGTTACATTTAAAAAAATAAGGGATTCCCATATGCCCCACTCCATGAAAGAATATTTTATATCTTGGTGATTAATGGTTTCTTAGAAAGTATGTTTTTAGTATTCAATCTAAATTACAATATGCCTAGTCTATACATCTACACAAAACAAGTGTGCAATGCAGGTTGACATATATAGACACTTTTTGTTTCAATTTAAAAGACAAATACAAGACTACATTTCTGCAAACCTATGAAATTAGGAGGAATTATCTCTTACATTTAGAATAGGCTTGTCTTCTAAAATATCAACCAAATTCTGTCACATCAACTAAAGTCTTTAATGTGATACAAGTGTTTAATGTGAAACCTCTGTGTTTCTTTTGTATTTTGGGTGATCTTGAATTTTGGGTGATTGTTTTATTGTATAAAAGCAATTACTTCCCCAAAGGAAGTTTTAAAATTAATGGAACAAGCATTTGGTAATACAGTCTGTTATAATGTACAAATATATAAGTGCTGCTATGAAGGGCACTAGATGTAGTTCTTAGTCCTTATACATTCTAAACTTCTAATTTTTTTCTTAAAAATACCTTTATAGTTTAAACAAAGATGCCTGATAATAACTAGCAAAATATCTATCCTTTCACCCTTTGTAGTTAGGTAGAAAACCGGAAAGCATGTACTTTTAAAAAATGTGTTTAACAAAGTGAAAAACTTACTGATACTGGTTTCTATGGAGGGGAAAAAACCTCCTTCTGTGACTCTAGAGACCCATAATCCTCAAAAGGGGTAGTTAGTTCTGCAATTAAAAAAAAAAGTGCCCCCCAAATCTGAGTAAATTATCTTAACAAAATTTTATTTCTTGCTCAAATTATCTGACGAATGCTGGTTCTCTGCTGCATGTGCCCTTCATGACAGATCCTGGGTTAAAGAAAGATCTACTATTATGAATTGCTGGTCATGATAAACTGGGAGAAAGAAAGTATAGTGAAGCACATCCAGTCCTCTACTTGCTTCCTCCCAGAAATAATACAGGGCACTTTTGCTTATGTTTTATTGGATGATGCAATTCAGATGACCACTTCTAAATTCAGCAAAGCAGAGATGTATGGTCCTCCCAAAATATAGGGCAGGGAATTTTGGTGAACAACAATAAAATCTACCAGAGATACCACTCAGATACACTAAGATGTAAATAACTCTTGTCAGGGTATGTATAATACAGTGGCCCTGGTAGATTCTTTTCTCTTGATTTTATTAAAGCAGTATAATCTGTTATGTTTGATTGAATTAAAAGAGAGAGAGAGAAACCTTCAGTCTAAAAAGATAGTTTTGATAAGAAAAAAAAAGCATGGATCCTTTCCTTTAATACTTCTGAGGATCATCTACCCTTTCATATACTGCCATCCTGACAGTAACACACAAAGGAGAATGGACTCAGATGGTAGCTAATCATCTTCCCTCTACCTAACAAATTCTATGTAGAATAAGCCTACCTTGTGTGAGGTCTCAATATATTCTTTTTCATGTGACCTCTGAGTTTTAAAGTTTGGAATCTCCCTGAGAAATGGATATTCAGGTTTTCAAATTTTTGTTTTAAAATAATCTCTGTCCAAATTAATTTGAGAATTGACTTAGAGATATCATTAATTTTGAAGTTCTAAAACCCTGACTATTAATAAAGAAGCTAGCCAGCTGATAACTCTCAGTGCTATAAGAGATAAAGTGTTAAAAATGATTACTTTTGCTCATTTTGATATTATCAGGGACTTTAAAGAATAAATAGTGCTCATTGAGATACGTGCTTTTTATTTAGAATAGCCATATCCAAATCCAAGTCATGTTAGTATAAAATCATTTAAAATCAATAATATTATTTATTAATTAATTCTAATAGATACATTTTTTGAAACCTTTCATATAATGAGGCCAGAAATTCCTTGAAAAAAATAGTTTACCACTTTCATTATTAGTGTCATAGAATCAGTTTTAATGCTATGAAGTTTTAATTACTTATTTCAATACTATACAAATTAAGCTTTTAGACTTTATACTTCCCCTTTATTTCAGAGATAGCAATATTTAAATAATAGTGAGAAGATAAAATTTCATTCTAGATGGATTTATTCAAGAGAATCCATTTAGATTTTATATTCTAAATTAAATGAAGTCTATTAATTTCATCCTTTTCACACATGCCATATACCTT
>PVKH010016785.1:0-15625 GCA_004027955.1 Chaetophractus vellerosus
TACTTCTAATGGGTCCACACCCACAAGAACAGGATTTTCTGGGGTGCATACAGTTCCAAACCACCACTCATGTATACAACATAAAATTTCCCATCTCAACCCTTCCCAGTCCTATCATTCCATGCATTAATCACATTCACAATCACATTGACAATATTGCTGTGCCCTCACCACCATCCATTACCAGAATTTTCCCTTCACCCCAAACAAATCCTACACTCATTTTGTACTAACTGCCCATTGTCCCTTCTCACATCCCTGGCAACCTATATTCTATGTCTGTTTGTAGGTTCTCTGATATTTTCTTTGTGGCTACAATGGGGCTTATATTTTAACATCCTAAATCTGTAACAGTCTCATTTGCTTTGTTACCATCTTAACTTCAATAGCATACATAAACTGTTCCTCTACCTCTCTGACCTTTCCCCATCTTTCTGTCTTTATGTAGTTCTTGTCACAAATTACATATTTATACAGTATGAGTCCAAAACCACTGATTTATCATTTACATTTTAGAACCTATAGGAAGCAAAAAGTGCAGTTATAAATAAAAAATACAATAGTACTGGTATTAAATTTACCCATGTTATTAACTTTACCAGATATTTCTATTTCTTCCTGTTTCTTAGTCAATTGTCTAGTGTCTTTTCCTTTCAAGTGGCAGAATCCAACTGTCTAGTGTCCTTTCTTTTTAAGTCTTTGCAATTTCTTGTAGAGCTGGCTTAGTGGTGACAAATTCCCTCAGTTTTCATTTATCTAGGAATGTCTTAATTCATCCCTCATTCTTTAATGACAGTTTTCCTAAATATGGAATTCTTCTTTGGTAATGTTTTGCTTTCAGCACTTTAACTTTGTCTTCCCACTGTCTTCTTGTCCCCATGGTTTCCAAGATATCGGCACTTAATCTTACTGATGCTCCCTTGTACGTGATACGTTGATTCTCTCTTGAGGCTTTCAGAATTATCTCTTTGTCTCTGATATTAGACAATTTGATTATAATATGATACAATATGGTCTATTTGAGTTTTTCCTTTTGGAGTTCGTTTAGCATCTTGAATATGTATTTCAAGTCTTTTATTAAATCAAACCTGGAAAGTCGTTCATTAAATTTGGGAAGTTTTCAGCAATTGTGTCTAAATATTCTCTCTGACTTTTTCTCTTTTTCTTTTCCTTCTGGGATTCCCACAATGCATATATCGGTATGCTTGATGGTATCCCACCAGTTATCAGCTCTGTTCACTCTTCTTCATTCTTTCCTCTTTCTGTTCCTCAGATTAGATGATTGTAACTGTTTTATCTTCAAGTGCATTGATTCTTTCTTCTGCCTGTTCCAATCTGCTGTTGAACCCCTCAAGGGAATTTTTAATTTCTGTTACTATGGTCTTCGGCTCTGTTTGGTTCCTTTTCATAATTTCCCTAGCTTCATTGATAGTCTCTTTGTGTTCATCTATTGTTTTTCTGATTTCCTTTAGATCTTTGTCCATATTTTCCTTTAGTTCTTTGAGCATATATAAGATCGATTGTTTTAAAGTCTTTGTCTAGAATATCCCATGTCTCATTCTCCTCACTGATGATTTCTAATGTTTTAATTTTCCCTTTTGTCAGGGCCACTGCTTCCTATTTGTTTATATGTTTTGTAATCTTTTTATAAAACCTAGTCATTTTGATATTTAAATGAGTTACTGCTAAAATATAGACTGGGGCATCTGTTCCTTAAGCTTGTATACCGCTAATGTTGTGACAGAGCTTTCCTTGAATGTCAGGAACTAACAAAAATAGATAAATAAATAAGTAAATAAATAAAGTAAAAAAGAAAACATCTTTCTCAGTCTTTGCAGATTGACTCATGTGAGTGCTCCCCTTTAGAGCGTATCCATAAAATCAGTTTAGAGAATAGCTCCAGGCCAAAGAGTAGAGGCTCCCTAGTCCTTTCTGTGCATGCTTTATCTTGGGAAAACATGCTTAGAGTCCCTCAGGCCACCACTAGATGGAACAAGCCAGACATACATGCTTCCACTGCACATGGATACTGTGCTCCATAAGGAACCTAGACCAGGAATTCGCACTGGGAGTGCATGTTGGCTATGAGCTAGTGAGGGGTGGGCGATGGACCAGCAAGGATGCCATGAGATCTGACAGCTTTTATACAGCCTTTTTCTTGATTCAGTGTTCACTGTGTTACTGCAGTTCTTTAACCGTTTTTTGGAACTCTGAGAAAGATGTTTCTGCCAGTTCTTGCTGATTGTTCAAGGCTTCTCTGTGGGGTCAGAGCCCTGAAACTGAATCAAAGCTATTTTGAACCTAAAGTTATATTCACTATCTTGAAATCTAGTTTTGAACACGCCTAGGAAAACAATATAGAAAAATATGCTCCAAAATATCTGTGTAATCAAATTAAGGGAAACGTATTTTACTTTTTCTATGCTGTTTGAAATTTTACAATGATCTTAAATTCTTTTATAATCATAAAACACCAAAAAAAGGTCAGTTAAATTCTTTAAATGTTCCAATGGCTTTAAATAAAAATACAATTTTAGTTAATTTAGAAAAAACACCTTAGATAAATAACCTCCATTTCAAGTAAAGGGATATTATTAATTATAATATCTGAGTAAAATATTTAATGCCTGGAACTTCCTTTCATCTGCTGCTTTTTTGCTATCCAATGAGTTTGAGATTAGCAAAGGATATTATGTCAGGAGAGTCAGGGTCAGTCATGAAAGGATCTTTTTCATAATTTAGTGTTTGACTCTGAATAGGAAAATATATATGGTTTGAGTATAGCTTTTTTGTACAAATAAAAACAACAATGTGTAAAGGGCTAAGCTAGTTTCCTCTGAAATTAAATGGAAAATTCTCAGAGTTATGAGTCCTATAATGTGTAATACATAAGGAAATTTTAAAGTAACTAAATATATTATATGCTGTATGTTTTAATGAGATCAATACATCATCACTGTGTTTCTGCAGCTATTAAAACTCCAATAAATATCTCCATGCAAAAGAAACCATTCCTCAACCCCATATAACCTTATAGCTATCATACAGTCTCCTATCCTGCAGAATAAAAAGAGCAGTTTTATCCTCACTATCTCTATTTCTTTCCTTCCCACTCATTACTCAACCCAGTTCAACATGGCTCTGTCTTCACCTCTCCTTGAAAACAGTTTTCACTTAGGTAATCTAGGACCTTCTCTGTGCAATTTAATTCAAGGGAAATTTTTCAAACCTCAGCTTGTTTGACCTTGTACTGTTAGCCAACCTCTGTTTCCCTTGGCTTCAGTGACAAAACACTCCCTGTTTTTCACTCTTCACATACCCCATTGCTAATTATTTCTCCTCTCTTAACCTTTTAATTATTTAAGTATTAAGTGAATTCTCTCTCTCTACTCTGTCTCAGTGATCTAATTCTCTTAACTCTTTTTTCTCTGGGTATAATCATCCAGGCTTGGGTATTTATTTATTACTAGACTACTACTCTGAGCTTGAGAGACTCAAAGGCTCTTCAAAATTAAAAAGTCCAAATCTGAACTCATACTCTTCTTCTCTAAACCTGGTTGTTGTTCTCCATCTCAGTGACTTTCACCACAATCCATTTGTATCAGTCAAGGTTCTCCACAGAAACAGAACCAATAGGATATGTATATTTAGGAATTTATTTTAAGGAATTGGCTAATGTGATTGTGGGGGCTGTCAAGTCTGCTCCACAGGGAAAGCCAGTAGGATGGAAAGTCAGGCAAGATTTATATGCTACAGACTTGTGGCAGAATTTCGTTTCCATGAAACTTCAGATATTCCCAAGCACATTTTCAAAGGTAATCTCTTTTACTTAAAGTATACTGATTGTAGATGTTAACCACATCTACAAAATACCTTCACAACAACATCTAGAATAGTGTTTGTTTAAATAAATAGGAACTATAGTCTAGCCAAGTTGACAGAGAAGACTAACCATCACATCATCCAAACTAAAAACCTAGGAGTTATTGTGAAATCACCCTCTGTCCCAGCACCAAGTCTAATGGATTTTATTCTCCCAACATTTCCAAAATCCTACTAAAATTAATGAGAATACATACTCATCATACAGTAATCATGTAGTTTTTAACTCATGAGCATAAACTCTACAAGTTCAAGAATCTTTTGTCTTATTTATGTATCCCAAGTACCTAAAACAGTGCCTGCCACATAGAAGACATTCAATACATTTTTGATGAATGAATGTATTTATAAAGTAAAACTAATATGGTCAACTACTAAGGCCAAACAAAAAGAATTATTTTTTTAACAGCATTCTCATTGATTTGAATAGGATCATAACGCTATCATTTACTCATCTGTTGACTTTCTTGCTTTCAAAGAGGATTTTCTTGAAACTATCTATGCCTATAATTTTTTTCCTATTATAAAGCTATCCACTTGAGGAGAGAATGTCAAAGGATGATAGTATTTCTAGCAAAAACAGCAGAAAAATCAGGAAATAAGACAAGTCATTTAATATGAGCACTGAGAGATCACCAACGGAATTACGGCAATTTTGATAGCAGGCAGGTTGAAGTTATAAGAATTTGAAAGCAGCAGTGCAACACATTTGAAAAAGTTCACTCAAAAAAGGGAAGAGCTAGAACTGAAATTAAAAGATGGGGTGATATCAAGTGAGTATGGGGTTTTTTCCTAACCCCAATAATGAGAAGACTTAGCTACAAAGAAGTTTAAAAAGTTAATGAAGTTTCAAGAGAAGGAGAAGTTAAAGTAAAGGCTATTATGAAGAGCAAGAACACATATAGTTTTTGTTTGGTTTGTGTTTTTGTTTTCTTCTACAGTTAAAATAAAATATAGAGATGAATTTATATTAACATGAAAAGTAAAGAAGCTATGGATGTCCATGCGTAATGATTCTAATCTTTCAAGTTTCCTCAGAGCTTAGATTTTATTTTGTTTTCCCAACTGAGAGACCACTGATTTAGAATACATTTGCCCAATTTAATAAGTATAAACATATGATTGAAATGCCTGTTAAATGTGTAGTAATTTTCTGATATTCTATTAAAGGAGAATGAGTTTGAAGATAATTATTTTTAATATAATAAAAACATACCCAGTTTTCCCACAGATAGATGTTCACTTGGTTTTTTTATAAGAAAATCTTCCTGCAGCAAAAGTTTACTTTTTAAGCCTAAGTGTTCATGGTAAGCACCTTTTACCCCCTCATCTTTACAAATCTCAACAGTTTTCTATACGTTTTCAAAACTAGGGGTAATTATCCAGAAACAATTGTCTCAATTCCTTAAATTCCTTAAATATTCTAATATGCAAGTCATCAGCATTACCATTCTGAATACTTTCAAAATATAAAAGAAATCTTGCGACCACTTTCACTTTGGTTTTTCCAAGTCCTCCAATCACAAAAGTACAGTTCCTTCCTTTTATCCCCTCACACCCCCCTTTCCTCCCACTCTCTCTCCAAGTAGTTATTTCTTCCATATACCTTAACTCCAAACTTTTATTAATAAATACCTCAATTACTGATCTTTTTTATAGTCCATTCTTAGTTTTCTTTTCCACATTATACTTATTTTTTTCTGATCATTTCAATTTAATATTAAATATTTAAATCCTTCTAATAGTACATTTAATTACCTGAATTCTTCTGATTTTATCCATGTAAGATTTCACTTCATTTTAGTAAACTGAATGTCTTAGTTTGCCAAAGGCTGCCAAAGTAAAAATATTAGAAATCAGGTTGGCTTTTATAAAAGGAATTTATTTGGGATAAAAGTTTATAATTCTGAGGCATTAAATGCCCAAATCAAGGCACCATCAGAGATGCTTTCTCACCAAAGGCTGGCTGCTGGCAGAAGCTGGAGTCCTGCCACATGGCAAAGCAATATGGCAGCTCTGCTGTTCTCTTGCTACTTTCTCCTAGAACTCAGCTGTGAGTGATCAGGCTCCTATCCCTGGGTCTCTTCTTCTTGGGGACTTCTGTCTTTCTGCACCTGGAGTCCTCTCTCACATGGCAGGGTCAAAATGCCTCCATTTCTCTGCGTCTCTTCTTCCTCTCTGTGTATTATCAGTATATATAAGACCCAGCATGAGGGTAGAGACCTACCCTGGGGCACACCTCACTGATGTAGTCCAAGCAAAAGCATTAAAGCAATCTAATCAAGTAATCTAATCAAAGGTCCCTTAACTGAATTTAATGCAATCAAAGGATCCCACACCCACAGGAATGGATTAGTTCAAGAACATAATCTTTTTCTGGGATTCACAAATTTCAAACTGTCACAGTGATCTATATGATTTGTAAGGCTGCCTACTTACTTAAAAAAAAAAAATACTCCCCAAAGCACATAACATAGGGCTCTATATGACAGACACTTTGCCTAATTAAATCATAAAAATATCTTCATTTAAGTACAAGATATTATTTCTAAGACTCATTGGAAGTTTCTAATTCTAAAGAAGACTCATTTTTAAAAAGAAATTCCAAGATAGCAACTGAAAATGTTTGCCACTCCTTGCATAACAGATAAAACAAACTTCTCTAAATTAGGCAAATTTTACCCTTTTCATATGAATAGTGATGACATAATTGCAATAATGAGCTATATAAAACAAAAACAGCTGAATTATAAAAGACCCGCTAGTGTTCTAAAGTTCTAAAAATCAATTTTAGATTTTTAAAATAGTTTCCTCACATTCTTTTAATGAATTTCTGGAAGTCCATTGCCAAAAATAATGTAATTTAGAAAGATTATCTTTTATTTTTGAAAGATTGTATACTTAATTACAGCTGAAAAATCTCATCAATTCTACCTCAGAAATCTTTCTCCATTTGTAGCCTCCTCTCCAGACCTAAGGTCAATGAGTTGAGTATAGACCTAAACTCATGAAATTATCACCTAACTAGTTTCTCTATCAGTCTCTTCCTAATCCACCATTACCCTTCTAAAAAATAAAAAGCATCAATAGCAATCTTAGCTTTAAAATATTTGGGGGGGATTCTCCCTAAGCTGATAGTTACTGATGCTGGATGGTGGTAGACACATACATTTACTGTATTATTTTTCTATTTTTGTGTACATTTGAACATTTCCATTGGGTCTGCAAAGCATACTGGGGCATTTATTCATTATATCACAACTATCTGTTTAAATGTCTGCATGTCACTATAAAAAAGTAAACTCCTTGAGGGTAGGAAGTATCTTACTTATCTTGAAATCAGCAGTGTCTAGTACAGTTCCTAAGAGTGAGTAGCTGATTTTAAAAGTTAGAAGAATGAATCAAGTGACATCATTTTATGGGAAAAAAATATATTAAAAAACAGCCAAGAAATTTGAAACAACCTCAGTGTTTCAGTTATTTTATTAAAATGATAGTCTGCATCCTCACTCTTTTCTGAACTGCAAAGGCAGAAACTATGTCATCTTCATGTATGTATCTCCTAGAGCCTAAGGGGATGCTTCATAAATGTAAATTGAAACAAATTGTGAATCTTGCATTCTATAGAGTAAAGATCTCTAATTGGTTGTTTGTTTTAATCATTAAAGTATTCTGATTTCCTGTTTCCCATACTGCCATTCTCATGATTTTTCTTTAAACTCATTAGAAGCCTCAAGTATTGCCTGTCAAGTATATCACTTTCCCTGGTCCATTTCCAGAATTTCCACATGCTCCTATAAAAACTAACCAGCAACCTATGTTTATAGGAAAGGCAGTCTGCCCATATGGTTAAGAATATAGGCTGTGCAGCAAGACTGTCTAGATTCAAGTCCTGGCTTAGTCATTTATTAGCTGTGTAATTATGGATAAGTTACTTATTGGCTGTGGGACCAATAGCTGCCATTTTGTTATGTATTTTTATGATAGTTATGTAAAATAGCTTTTGCTCAGTTTCCTTTTCTCCAAAACGAGACTGATAATAGTACTTATTTCAGACGGTTGTTGTGAAGATTAACTACTAACTGTAATTAATTTGATTCATATGTTGGCTATTACCTTTGTAGCTATGTCCCACCTTTCCTCTAGTTGAACTGTATGTTTTCCTAAGTATAACCCTTCCATTAGTAAACAAATGCATCCCTTCTTGCCAACTCATGGACTTCCCTTGCATCTGTGTACTCTTTCTTTGACATTATCAATTTTTCTCTCTCTGCTGGATCAATTCCAACAACATACAAACATGCTATGCTACCAATCTTAATTTAAAAAAAAAAACAAAACTCTCAACTCATATCCACCTCCTAATATATCCCAATTTTCAGCAACCGTTTAAAACAAAACTAATCTTAAGAGTTATCTATAGCTGCTGATTCCCCTTCCTGTTAGACTCAGTCAAGCTAGGCTTCCATTCCTACTTCTCCACTGAAACTGTTCTTGTAGGGTCACCAATGACCACCAAATCGCTGAATCCAATACTCAGGCTTCATCTGACTTCACCTATATCAGCAGCATTTCACACAGCAGTTCATCACTTCTTCCTTTTTGACAGACTTAGTATACTTGATTTCTATCTCACTGGTTGTGCTTACTTGGAATCCTTTCTTAGATCCTTCTCATCTTCCCAACCCCCAAACACTGGAGTGTTAGAATGTTCAGTCCCAGGATGACTTTTCTATCTATATTCACTCCCTTATGTAATTTCACCCATCTAATGGCTTTAAAAACTATCTATATACTGATGGCTCCAAACTCATATTCCCATCACTACCTTTTTCTTAAACTCAATCTTATATGTAACTGATTAATGTACACATTTACTTAGATGCCTAACAGGCATCTCAATCTATCCACATGCTTGATTTTATCTTCCAAACTTGTTCCTCTTCCCCTTAACTTTCACATTTGAGTAAAGGGCAAGGCTTCTAGTTTTCTAAGTCAAAAAATTTGGTATCACTGTTTACTTATTTTTATCAGACCACACAGGAAATATCAGCAAGTACTGTTAGTTCTCATTTCAAAATATATCCAGAATGTGATCACATGTTATCTCTTGCTACCAGCCTGGTATAAGACACCATCATTTCTTCCCTGGATTATTTGCAATAGCCTCCTAACTGTGCTGCCTGCTTCCATCTTTGTTACTCTATAATCTATTTTCACTTAGCAGCCAGAACAATGCTTTTAAAATGTTTAAGTCAGAACAACTCACCAGATATGACATGATCAAGACACAAAGAGGTCAAGTAATTTGTGCAAGGTTCAAGATAGAGCTAGATATAAGATAATTGAATCTACCTAAGACCTAACAAGAAATATAATAATTTACATTTATTAAACAGTTATGTAGAATTATAAAACAAAAACTAAAATACCAAAATGTAGAATTATAAAATGTTGATAAAATAAAAGGAACAGAACTCTAATTGCCATGAATATATTGTTCATAAATACATTCAGTAAATACGTATTGAGTACTCTTCTATCCTACTACTGGCACTGTGACAGATGCCAATAAAATAATATCAACATTAGGGAGATCAAGTATATTTGACTAAACATGGTGACCTTTGGTTAGACAAAGATTTCTTAGATCTGACACTAAAAGCACAATCCATAAAACAAAAAAATTAATAATTTTGACTTTATCACAATTAAAATCTTTTTAGAACCATCTAAAACAGTAGAAAACTGTTTATCTTAATATAAAGGGGGGTAGTAACACTGAATGAAGAAGGTAAAAAAATATAAGATAAATTTAGGTAGGTAGTCATTGCTTACAAATAAATGAATTACTTTCTCAATATAGTGTAGGGAAAAATTGTTAAAAGATTTTGAAAAGAGATTACTGAATACTTTCAATAGAATGCCAGAGCCTTTGGGGTATGCGCCTTTGACTTTGACTTTGACTAGGCTAATTTACAACTCTCTAGAAATAAAAGATAAGTGAAGACAGAAAAATTATAGTAATGTAAATGATTCCTGTTCATGGCAATGCAAGTTTGTCAGGTAGAGAATATAAATCTCTAAGTAAAATCCTTATTTGAATGAGTTTTAGTATCTTACTTCTTCCCCCATTAATTCATGAGTTAAATAAAATCTTTGGATATATTTATTTTATATATGTATGTATAAGGGTAAATCAAATGAAATTTTCTTTGTTTAATAAAAAGAAGGCAGCTGTCTCTCACTTTCTCTTGAGGTGTCTCCTTAAAAACATAATAGGTCTAACACTTTGGTTAGAAACTTGATAAAAACTAGTCTCCAGATTTTAGGACAAAGTCATGAACATTCTAACCCTTGGAACTGTAAATATAATATATTCCTCCAATATTAACTCAGGAATTTTGGAGAGGTGTGTAGGAGACTATCACAAGGAATATCTATTTTTCTCAAGGAAATCAGAGAAGTTTTCATTGTTTCTTTCTTCTACTTTACTATATAAAACGTGTGAAATTCTGCCTAGACTTGTGCATATAATCAGATGCATATTTAAAATAATAATCATGTTTTCTCTATATATATATATGTAAATATGGGTATGGATGAGTTTTTTAGTTGGCAGGATTTTTTATTTCCCCAACATAGAACAGTCATGATTACCATCCTTAAAAGCTTAGTTTTAATAAATATAAACAGCATATCTTTTTTACAATTCCAAATAAAACACTTCAAAATGTAAAGTAATAGTTTTAGTCATGAAGTATAAGAGAGGCAGAGTTACAATTTCTAGTCAGTGGTGAAATGAGTTATTCTAAGCTTTAAGAGGTCCCTTTAAGAGGTAACAGAGTTGGTAGAAAAAGGAAATGTAATCCTTTAATAGGAGCTTTTTAAATGTTTGGCAAAATATCTGAAAAATGAGATGTTTGAGCAAAATGATAAGGCAAATGTATCTTCAAAAAGTAAGTTAAATAAGACTATATATATTGGGTGAAAATTTAGCCAAACATAGAGAATCTATGAATTATATTATAATTAAGTTTCAAAAAGACTAAAATATTAATATCAAGATTAAGATGTATAAAACTGCATAGATTTTAAATGACTCAACAAATTAACATCAACTCTATAAAATTAAAAATTTAAATTGGAAAAAAAATTTTACCATCTTCCCAGCAATTCTCCCCAAGAATATAGGATCTTCTCAGGACAATCCTTAGACACATCTCCTGTTCCACTTGAGAGTTCATTATCACTCTCTGCAGAAGAAACACACACACAAACAAATAAACAAAGCAGACAGAAACAAGAAACATGACTGTATTTAATAAAACAATCAAGTACTACTTCAGTTTATTATTAGATCCATACCAAAAATAACAGTAAAAACTTCATTAGGGTAATTTATCTTTAGTGACTAAGTAACTATTTTCAAAACATGAAGTTTTTATGAAAATTCTCATTCACAGTTTACATGATATAGAACTGAAAATACCTAGAGCTAAATAGCTTTATCTGAAGAGAGTAAAATTTAAAAGTTAAGGGTAACAAAATTAGGAATTCCTTTATGATGCTCTATTCACCAGATTAATTTTCTCACATATTTATATTTTATTAGTGAGTCTAACAAATACTAAAATTAAGATTCAAACAGATATATCAATATATAATGCAGAGATCATATATCTTGATACATACATACAAACATGAACAGTCAGAAATCTAATTTGTTACAAAGTTTTTAAAGATATATTCACAAATGCAAGATATTTTTGACTAAAGGAAAGATGAAACCACTTGGCCTTTTAGTCAGAATGAATAAGACAGGCTAAGTTACAGTTTACAATAGGTGGAGAAACTAGTTCTGTGTTAAGCACCATAGCCCTTAGTAAGTAGTAACTGAGTTGGTAGAGAGAGGAAATGTACTGGTCATGATTTATCTACATTTTAACAAGGGCTTTGACACAGCACTACATAAGGCCAGAGAAGTACTGTCTGAATGATAAAATAAACCAGATAAAAATCTGGCTGTAAGTACTAAGGTTTTATCAATGCTGTTACAGTACAGAAAGGATTGGAATTAGGCAAATCCCACAGTGATCTGTGTTAAAAACAGTATTATTTCGCATACTACAAAAATCCAATGATTCAAATATAAAATAATTTATATTTGGGGATATATACCCCACCAAAAAATATCAATGTGACATTTGAGTTTATTTGGCCAGGTTAAAGATTTGGTCAAATGTATATGAGAAGATTTGATCACATACTTAAGTAAAATAAAACCAAAACATTTACATACACGCATGCACACCACAAACACACACGCTTCAACATTTTTATGACAATACTTGATAGATAAAATTATGAGGGAAACTTATCAAAAAATGACTACTACTCTGGAATTTGAGATGAAGGTAAAGAGGGGAGGAACTAGCATGACTGCTCTGGAAACACCTCACATAAACAATCCTATGATGCTTGCAACAAGTTCAACATGAACATAATAGAAAAGATTTTAAATAAAGCAGGGAGACTTCCAGGAAGATGGCATCAGAGTAGGTAGGCAGGCCTCAACTCTCTCATAAAAAAACAATGGAGGAAGGGCAAAAACTGTCTGTGGGAGCGGCTTTGGGGAGCTGCACACAGGGAGAGTGCTATGCATCCTCTAAAATGCTGACGGAAAGAGAGACAAGCCAAAATGAAAATCGTGAGTTACTAACCCCTTTGGCTGGGAACAGCACCCATCCTCCACCCTCAAGGCTAACAGCCTGGATAAAATGCATGGCTTACTGAAACCTATTAACAGGGAAACAGACATTTTCCTCCCTGAAGAGAAGAAGATGCAGCGGAGGGTGGAGAGTGTTTTCTCTTCAATCACTTTAGCCAACAGAGCCTATCTGAATCTCAGCTCTGGCCAGACTAGAATCACGGGTAAGTGGAGGCTGATAGAAGCACCTTGTGGAAAGATTCACCAATGAGCGCCAATATGCTGGCCAGCAGGGAAACTGCAAGGAAAAATAACCACTTTTAGGAGTCTCCTGTCCTAGCCCCTTGGAGCAGAGCAATGCGCCATTAGTCAGTCCCTGGCCCTACTTTGATAACTTAAGCTGGGTAATTTTAAAGGCTTAGAATAAGTTCAAAAATCAAAGTAGAGCTGTGAAACAAAACCACTAGGCAAGAAAAGAGAAGATGGCTAGACATCAGCAAAAAATTACAATCCTTACTAGGAAAAAGGAAGGATGGCCCAGACGAAAGAAACAAAAATCCAGGAGAAACACAGGATTTAGAAAACTAATCAATGATAATCACACAAATCTCCTAAATCAATTCAAGAAGTTGAAGAAAAATATGACTAAAGAGATAAAGGATATTAAGACACTGGCTGAGCATATAGAACAGTATGAAAGCCTGCAAATAAAGTAACAGAGCTAATGGGAATGAAAGACAAAATGGATGAGATTAAAAATACATTAGATATAGACTTTATATTTGACCCTGCAATAACACTGCTGGGTATATACCTAGAAGAACTGAGACCAGTGAAACGAGCAGACATCTGCACACCTATGCTCACAGAGGCATTTTTCATGATTGCCAAAAGTTGGAAACAACCCAGGTGTCCATCAACTGATGAATGGATAAAGAAACTGTGGTGTATTCACACGATGGAATATTATGCAGCTGTAAGAAGAAATGAAGTCGTAAGGCATATGACAACATGGACATACCTGGAGGACATTATGTTGAGCAAAGCAAGCCAGACACAAAAGGACAAATACTATATGGTTGCATTACTATGAATCAAATATATTGTGTAACATATTGTATGATTCAAAGAAAAAAAATTATATGTATCCAGTATATTCAATTGAGAAATGTATGTTTTATTCAACTGTTTTCTTTTTATTTTTAATTATTGCTTATATTTTCAATTATTAAATGTACAAAATAAAGTAAAAAAATTACATTAAAGTAAAATATGGATATAGTTAGTAGTAAGACTTTGACAATATTCTTTCATAATTTGTAACAAATGTTTCACAATAATACAAGGTGTTGGTGGTGGGGGTGATGTATGGGACCCCTGTATGATGTTATACGTGTTTGTTTTGTAAGTTCACAACTTTTATTTTACATTTCTTGTTTATTTATGTTCATGTATGAGTGATATATTTCAATAACATTTTTTTAATTAAAAAAAAATACAACAGAGGCACATAATAGCAAATCTGAATTGATGGAAGACAGAATTAGTGACTTGGAGGACCAAGCATCTGAATTTGAAAAGACAGGAGAACTGAAGCCAAAAGAATGGAAAAATGGAACAGGATCTCAGGAATTGAATGACAGTGTGAAATGCACAAACATGCATATTATTGGTGTCCCAGAAGGAGAAGAGAACAGAAAAGGGACAGAAAGAATATTTGAGGAAATAATGACCAAATACTTCCCAACCCTTATAAAACACATAAATATCAATATCTAAGAAGGACAACATACTCCAGACAGAATAAATCTGAATAGACCTACTTCAAGACACCTATTATTCAGAATATCAAATGCCAGAGATAAAGATTCTGAAAGCAACAAAAGAAAAGCACATTACATATAAGGGAACCTCAATAAGACTAAGTGCCCATCTCCCATCAAAAACCATGCAGGCAAGAAGAAAGTGGTAAGATATATTTAAGGTACTGAATGAGAAAAACTGTCAGCCAAGAATTCTTTATCAGGCAAAACTGTCCTTCACAAATGAGGGAAAGGTTAAAGTCTTCACAGACAAACAAAAACTGAGAGTGTTTGTTACCAAAAGATCAGATTTACAAGAGACATCAAAGGAAGTGCTACAGCCTGAAAGGAAAATACAAGGGCAAGAGACTTGGAGAAGAGGGTAGAAATGAAGAGTATTAGTAAGGGTAACTTAAAGGGTAAAAAAATAGTCAATAGTAAGATATGACAAGATATGCCTTGCTCATGGCAGCTTTGCCCACCCACGGCGACTTGCCTTTCTCAAGGCCGTCTGCCCACTCGGAGAGATCCCCGGGAACCGAACCCGGGGCCTCCCATGTGGTATACCGGCGCTGTTATCCACTGAGCTATCCAGCTTGCCCCCAAAGAAAAATACTCTTTACTATATTTTTGTAATTACAATTTTAAAAGGAACTTGTTAAAGATCCATAATTGAAATGGAGAATTATGGCATGGATATACCATGCCAAATTATGGTATATCCATGCCAAAGAATAGTATGCAATTAAATAGAATGATAGGTGAATATAATGTTCATAATATATTATTAAATTAGAAAAGCAAGTTATCAAACAGGATATACAGAACATTTCTTTTGGAAAAATAATATGCAAACTGCTAAAAAAAATTCTTCTGGGCCCGGCTAGATAGCTCAGTGGATAAAGAGCTCGCTGGGAAACCACATGGGAGGCCCTGGGTTCGGTTCCCGGGGACCTCTCCTAGCGGGCAGACCGCCTTGAGAATGGCAAGCCGCCATGGGCGGGCCGGAGCCGCCGTGGGCAGGGCAAAAAACTGCCACGGACAGGGCAAAAGCCGCCACGGGCAGGGCAGGTCGCCCGCAAATGGAATGCAGCCAGCCACCCGCGACCTGAAGCAAGAGCCGGCCGTGAATAGAAGCAGAAGCCGCCCACAAGCGGGGAAAGCCGCGCCTGCGCAGTGACCAAGTCTCGGCGTGTCGCCGCAACGGGGGGGAAGGGGAGATATGTAATAA
>PVKH010016786.1:0-15624 GCA_004027955.1 Chaetophractus vellerosus
TGGAAAAAGAGCTTGATCAAAAGGGGAAAGGGTAAAGACAAACGAGTTTATATGGCTAAGAGACTTGAAAGCAAGTAAGTAGGTCATTTCAGAGGTTATGCTTATGCACGTTTCAGCAGGAACTCATTGACTGCCAAAGTAAATATTAGCTCAAATAACAGGGTTCCTGAGGGCTCTGGAGACATCTAGGCTGTATAGGCAAGGCAGACAGCTCAAGAGTTTGGCGCCCTGCCAGTGAGCCCTACTTTGGTTTTTACACTCTCCAGTGTGATAGAGTTGGACTCAGTTGTGGTTTCCCTACACATAGCTCTGCTGTCCCTCTATTTGAACCTATAATTAGAACTAGAGTTGATAGTTGTATGTCCAAGACACTTAAATCTTTGGGCTGTCCAAGTGCCAGTTGGGCCCTGAATCTCAACAGACTTGTAACACCTACTCTCCAGTTCATTGGACTCAACCAGGACAACTAACAAGGAGATGATGACTGACATGGACCATCTCAAGGAAGAGAGAAAGTCCACAACTGCAAGCAAAAAAGTCCCCTCCATCTGCCCCGTGGGATGTAAGCCCCCTCTCAATTAGAGGTGGAGTGAGCATAACCATCACAGAATCCTCAGGGTTGGGGAATGGACAATGGACTAGAGTAGATTTACAGTTGTTCTACTGTACACTTGTTGTGATCATAGCAATGGAAGAACTTTAATCATGGATGTGGAGGCAGTGGTCACTAGAGGTCTGAAGGAAGGGAGAGAGAAAAATAGGTGCAATTTGGGAGCATTTCTGGCACTTGGGAATTATCCTGAATGACATTGCAAAGACAAATATAGGCCATTGTTATCTCACAATAACTTGCAAAAATGTGTGGGAAAGAGTGTAAATGACAATGTAAGCTATAATCATCACTTAGTGGCAATGCTCCAAGATGTGTTCATCAACTGTGGCAAATGCACCACAATAATGAAGGATGTTTTTGATGTGGGGAAATTTGGAAGGGCTAGGGAGCGGGGCATATGGGAATCCTCTATATTTTTTGTGTAATATTTATATATTCTAAGTTTCTTCTAAAAAATAAAAATAAAAAAATATATTAAATTGTGATATATTAGGATTCACACAAGAAAATTAGTGAATGTTTTAACGAAAATGAAACTTGTAATTGAAGTTTCAGGTCTTTAAATTATCATTAGTTTCTAATAGAACTATTCAAACTAACAAAACAGTTAAAAGATCAAACATCAATTTGAGAATTATTTTCTCCTTTATTTATTTATTTATTTTTAAAAGATTTATTTATTTTATTACATATCTCCCCTTCCCCCCACTGCGGCGGCGCGCCAAGAGTGGTCACTGCGCAGGCGCGGCTTTCCCCACTTGTGGGCGGTCTCTGCATCCGTTCACGGCCGGCGCTTGCTTCAGTTCACGGGTGGCTGGCTGCGCTCCATCTGCGGGCGACCTGCCCTGCCCGTGGCGGCTCTTGCCCTGTCCGTGGCAGCTTCTTGCCCTGCCCACGGCGGCTCCGGCCCACCCATGGCGGCTTGCCATTCTCAAGGTGGTCTGCCTGCTAGGAGAGGTCCCCGGGAATCAAACCCAGGGCCTCCCATGTGGTATGCCGGCGCCCTATCCACTGGGCTATCGAGCCGGCCCCTCCTTTATTGTTGAAAAAGTTAGTACTAGGTCTTTAATCAAAGTTCTGTTTGTAAATTTAAGTATGTTTCATTTCTTTTTCATCAATAAATGAGCTCTTATTTAGGGAGGGTTTTCTTTCCATAGCTATGTCACAGAGACTCTCCACTTTTTTTTAAGTAAACAATTCCACCTCTGAAAGGGATTTTCCAGTTTTTTTAGATTTTTAAATGTTATTTTGGTTAAAGTCTCATGTAAGTTAAAAATATAAGGTTTGATTTTTGAACTGTGATATTTAGAAAGATGAAAATTCAATTTATAATAAGTGAAACATTTTTAGTATCAGTTAATGCTAAAATAATAGTAGTGATACAGTGATTTCACTAGAAATAAGATCCAAGATATAAAATAATCTTTTCCAAATTCAGTATCTGTTTGACATCATTTTTACTAGTTATTTGATAATATTATCAGTTTGATGAGGTATTTCTGGTGAATTTAAGACTGTAATAAATGTTATAGCTTTCCAATGAAACACCAGGACTTCTTGCAGGACCTATATTTTATAAACTCAATTTCCCCTATATTACTGTCTCTATCACTAATTGTAGTCAGAAATGAAAGCATATAGTATCTTAGCTGAGAATTAGTTTTCAAAAACACCAAGTTCTATTTGCAGTAAATTCTATTTTGCTTCCATGTAAACTTTTTTAAGGTAAATTATTAAAAATCTGTCCTTATTGTTAAATTAGCTATGAATAGGTACAGAATAATCTGTTGTTTCTAGTCTTATGAATGAATAAGTAAATTGATAGTATATAACATTTATTGAACATCCACTCTTCGTAAAGCATTATGCTCTAGATTATATTTTTTGTATCTATTTTTTAACTCACCAAAAATCCAAAACAATAGAAATAATTTTCACTGGCTTTCAGATAAGGAACACTGTTTAGATATGTTACAGCAATTTACCAAGATCTTAGACCTAGTATAGAATGGAATCATCATACGAAACTAGGTTTGTTTGACTTCAAATAATTTCTTCTTTCTTATTTTTTTATTGTGGAGATTGTAATTATATTACACTATTTTTTCATAATTATTTCTTCCTCCATACTACTTCCATGTCTCTTTGTTCCATTGATTTTGGGTGTGCCATGTGACATGCCATGTAGATTGAATTATATACCCTAATATAGACATTTTCTTGGTCTTGATCTGAATTCCTGTGGGTGTGAACCAATTGCAAATAGTATCTCTTGAGGATGTTATTTAAGTACAGGTGTGGTCCAACTGAATGAGGTTGGGTCTTAGCCCAGGTTATTGGAGTCCTTTATAGAAGAAGAAATTCAGACATAGAGAGAGAAACCCACAGGGAGGAACCCAAAAGTAGTAGTCAGTGAGAACCTGGAAGAGAGAATGAAGACATCGCCATGTGACAGAAAAGCCAAGAAAATCAAGGACTAGATTGGTGGCCAGACAACCTGAATGCTATTGACCCTGGAAGGAAGCAAACCTTCTAGCCTCTGAAACCAAAAGCTAAGAAATTCCTATTTTTTATGTGAAAAACAATTTGTGATATTTGTTATCACAGCCTAGCAAAACTATGACACATCCTTTTGCCAACGTGAACAGATGTGACATGTGCCATATCCAAGCAGTGCCATAAATATGACTGCATGGCCTGGCTTTGACTATATTTATCCAGACCTTCACCCTGAGAAGAGTAGCCCAGAATAGAGGACACTCTGTTAGCCTTTGATGATGGTTATTTTCATCTGTCAACTTGGCTAAATAATGATGTCTTGTTTGGTCAAGCAAGCACTGGCCTAATTTTTACTGTGAGGGAATTTTGCAAAGGGATTGAAATTATGTCAGTTGATTACATCTATGGCTGATTACATATAAAATCAACAAAGGAATTTGCCTTCAACAATAAGAGAAGTCTCATCCAATCAGTTGAAGTCTTTAAAAGAAGTGATGATTTCAACAGTCAGAAGAGCTAATTTCCATCACTATTTCAGTCAAACAGATTCTCCTGGGGAATTGTCTAGGTCTGCTCTATGCAATTTGGACTTGCCTATACCCACAGCCACATAAGACAATTTTTGGAAAAATCTCATCATATATAGATTATATATGTCTTTTCTGTTGCCCTAAAGAACCACAATACAGAGGCCCTAAAGTGAGAACTGAGGATTTCAGCAGTCAGAATTTCTAGCACTACTTTTTTTTTTAAAAAAAGCTTAAGATTACATAAATGTTACATTGAAAATATAAGGGATTCCCATATGCCCCAGCCCCTCCCATTCCCACAGTTTCCTTTATCAACAAAAACCTTTATTAGTGTGGCACATTTTCTAAAATTGATGAACACATATTGAAACATTGCTACTAACCGTGGACTATAGTTTACATTATAGTTTACACTCTCTACCTCTCAATTCTGTAGGTTATGACAAAATATATAATGGCCTTTATCTGTCATTGCAATGTCATGCAGGACAATTCCAAATGTCCTGAAAATACCCCCATATTACACCTATTCTTCCCTCTCCCTCCCCTCAGAACCTCTGGTGGCCATTGCCTTTGTACAATGATAAAATTCTTCCATTTCCAGAAAAACATTGAGTTTATAATAGTATAATAATAAGTCTATTTTAGTACATTGTTTATTCCTAAATCTTGAGGATTTGGGGGTGGTGGTGCTCACTCTGTTTTTAATTGAGAGGGGGGCTAGATCCCATGGAGCAGATGGATGGAACTATCTTGCTTTCAGTACAGACACCCTCTATTCCTTGTAATAGATGTTGTTCATCATCATTTCCATTTTAGTTGTCCTGGGTGAGTCCAATGAACTGGAGAATAGGTGTTGCAACTCTGTTCAGATTCAGGACTCAATTGGCACATGACTGGACTAAAGATTAAAGTCTCTGGGACATATATTTAACAAGTATAGTGCTAATTATAGGTTCAAATAAAAGGGGCAGAAGACCCATGTGTAGGGAAACTATAAATGAGTCTAAGCCTGTGTATTAGTCAGCCACAAGGGTGCTTTTGGAAATATAACAAAGATTGGTCGGTCTTTACAAAGGGCATTTATTTGGGGTAGAGTTACCAGGCCACAAAGCATAAATTTCTTCCCTCACCAAAGTCCACGTGTTGGAGCAAGACAGCTGCCGACATCTCCAGTGTTCAGGCTTCCGGGTTCTTCTGTTCCTGAGACTGCATTTCTCTCCAGGCTTAGCTTCTGTTTCCTCCACAACTTCAGCTGTAGACCATGAGGCTCGCTATGCTTTTGCGCCTCTCCACAAGGCCAGCTGTAAACTATTGGGTGAACGGTTCACTTGTCTTCTCCTGGAGTGCTTCTTTCCAACATCAGAACTGCTACTCAAATCTGCTGCCTTGCCTTTATACTTGAGACCACACCCACCAAGGGGCGGGGTTCAATGCCTTCCTGACATGATTAGTTAACACCCTAATCATAAACCAATCATGCTCAACGCCCTACTGAGGCAGCCCAGTCAATGCCGTAATCATAACCCAATAATGCCCAGGTGAACAGATCAGTTTACAAGCATGATTCAATTTATATTTTTGGAATTCATAATTAAATAAAACTGTCAAACCATTACAGCCTGTTACACTGTGGAGCATAAATTTCACAGTAAGGTCTACTGAATTCCTGAGCTTTTCAGTCCTGCTTTTAGTGTCTGGTTGCCTCTAGACCCCTCAGGAGCCCCACTGTTTGAAGCACTGTTTATTATGACAGTTACTGAGATCCTGTTGAGACATGAATAAGCATAACCTCTGGAATGACTTCCCACCTCCTTTTGAAATCCCTTAGGATAAAAATTCATTTGTATTTAATATTTCCTCCTTTTTTCCAAGGTCTTTTTCCAGATGCATTGCTACTTGGTGCTTGGTAATAATCCTTTGGTACCAGGGAGGCTCATCCCTGGGAGTCCTGTCTCACACCGGAGGCAAGGTAGTACTTGTAATACAGAGTTTGGATTAGAGAGAGAGGCTACATTTGAGCAACAAAGAGGCTTTCAGGAGGTAATAATAAGCTAAGTTTCAATTTCACAACAAAAGGTTTATAAGTACAATCATCAATATCAAGAGCCTGGCATAGTAGTCTGTCTTCCTTCACTAAGCACTGTCCATTTACTTGGGAAATTCTTCCTGTTCTATTAGAGAAAGTAGCAGGATTCCCCAGGATGGGAATTCAATATTCTTTTGGTTATTTTGTGGGTCCCCACCCATTGAGACAATGCCCCATGGGCCCTTGAACATATTCATATGCCTTAGAGGCGTGTCCCAGGTGCATCCCTCCCCACTCATCTCCCCATCACCAAGACCCTGCACCAGTGATGCTCCCCTGCCATGGTTGTGACACTTCTGTGATCCAAAACCTCTCAAAAATGAAGCCAACAAAATAACCAAAAAATTAATAAGAAAATGAAATAATAAGTTTAAAAATAAAATATAAAAAAAATTTAAAAATTGGAATAATGTAAAAAAATTTAGACATTGTGACTTTCATCACTTTCAGATCTGTTTTCTGTATGTACAGTAACAATTTCTTCCATATATTCCTCCAGTGTCTTATTTTTTTTTCCATTTTATCTTCAAAGAAGCTCTAGGTTAGAGAAAAGTCACATATAAGGGATTCCCATATACCCCACACCTTTTCCCTTTTCCATTCTCCCTTATTAATAACATTTTACATGCAGATGTTACATATGTTACAATTGATGTACAAATATTGAAGCCTTAGCACTACTTCTTTTAGGCAGTTTCTCCTGGGGAATTCAACTTCACCTTCTTTGAGTTTCCAACTTGCTGCCTGTACTATTGAGTTTGGAGTTGCCAATTCCACAGTCAAGTAAGCAAGTAAGCCTCTCTTTCTCTATTTCTCTCTCTCTCTCTCTCTCTCTCTATATATATATATATATATATATATATATATGTTGGTTCTGTTTCTCTCAGGAACCCTGACTAATATACCTGTGTTCCAGGATAAAAAGACATGTGGAACCAAAATAATCCCAGCTGAACTCCAGCAGAGCTAAGTAGAGCATTTCAGAACTCACTTGAGCCCAGGTTAACCATTGCTGACTTGCAATCCCCACAAAATGTGCTTTTGTAAGCACCTGAGATTTTGAGTTTGGTTATTACACAAAACATAACCTATCATATTTAACCAATAGAGAAATTGGTATCTAAAAATAGGGAAGGTCATAAAGTAAAATTTCAAAAATGTGGCATTGACTTCACAGCTGGATGGCAGGTAAGGAGGAAACTATTAAAGAAGGATGACAAAAGCTTCTCTTTTATGCAGTGCTGAAATATTTGCTAAAACACTCATAGCTGAAAAACTGGAAAGTAAAAAATACAATGCACCCAATGAATCTGTGACTTTGAGTAATGCATAAGTTAGGTTGAATTGTGTGGTATGAGGTGCACTTGATATAATGAAATAAGTTTAGAAAATAATTAGTCTTTTTGTAATCATAAATGAAAAAGAAAGGTAATTAGAAATTGCATGAGTTTCAGGGTTGAAAAAGGCAAATTTTCTCATCTTTGCCTGGAAAAATGTCTCAATTTAAGGCCAAGTTGCTAGGCGAAGATCAAGGACTTATTGCAATATGTTGGCCTACCAATAAATCTATCTTTTAGAACAAATGGCTAGGAAAAAACACCAAACATAAGGTTATAAAGAAACCTGCTAAGTTAAAAATGCCCTTAATTAAGTCTAATAGAAGAATACAGCAAAAAAAATTGCTTGTGTTGCTGTTGGCATATGGAACTGATTGGAATCAAGTAGTACAATGGTTTTGAGGGAGCAATATTTACAAAACTATTGGCAGCCTAGATTAAAAGAGGCTGTGATTGTTCATAAGCTGTAAAATGATATTTGGGCTCCCAATATTGATGTTACAGAAGTAGAATAAGAAAACTCTAGCTGCAAATGGCAGCACATTCTTCAATGCCCTTTTCATTTGTAGTAAAAAGAGGATAAGGGGAAAAGGAAGACCTCCCGGAGGGAAAAGCAAAGGCCTTTAGAGAACAATGGAGCGGGCAGCTCCTTCTACTTAGCAGAACTGAATCTTAATCCAGGAAAGCACCCTATTATGAAGGTAGGGAGTTTACAGCATTTTCATGGGGGGATTTCAGAAATGCTTAGGACCAGAGAATGTTCTGCTTTCCCTTCCATTTATTGAATGGAAGTGTTTACAGAGAGTGCTGCCCCCATTCCACCACAGAATAACTATATTTTAGTTCTTTAAAGCTCATACATTTCTGGATAAGTTGTAATTTTGGTACACAGATATCTTGATCAAGAAGACCTAAATAAATCAACCTGGATCATGGATCCTGGACTTTGAGACTGATACATAACTGCACTTCTTGGGTATCTTGGGGATTAGTTGAGTGAATTTTGCCCACAGAAAGGGAGCAAATATTTGTAATCAAAATAAGGTCAAAATTCTTTCACAAAAACAATGGAGAGAGAGCCAAAATCTGTCAAATAGAACTGCTTTGGAGGTCAACGGAACAGGACAGTGCTACACAACAGCCATGATGGTGAGTGACAGAGAGAGATGAAGAAACTGAAACAACAAGGGTGAGTTACCAAGCCCAGGCAGTGGCTAGGAAGGGCTCCCCTTCTCCACCCCCAAGATATTAAGCTGGGTAAAACCCATGGCTCAAAGCAGCTGACTGAGAGGGGAAGAGACAAAACTGACACCTTCCTCCCTCTCAGTTGTTTAAGGGAAAATGGAGGGGGAGTCAGGAGGCCTTTCTTCAGTGAATTTGGCCAGCACAGCCTGCTTTGAATCTCTGCTCTGGAGATTCAACACAGGGACACATGAAAGTCAAGACCGAAACACCTCAGAGGATGACAAGCGCCACCTTTTGGCCAGTCTGGAAATTGCATAGCCAAAATCTGTTTTCAATTCTCTCTGTATCCTAACCCTTGAGAGAACATCTGTACCCCATTATCAAGTCCCTGGCCTAATTTTGATAATTTTGATAACTTAAGCTGGGAAATTTTAAAGAATTAGAATAAGTTATACCAAATATCAAAGAAGTACTGAAAAATAAACAGTAGGCAAGAGAGAGCAATTGGCTTGAACTCCCCAAACAAAAGACATAGACTGATAGAATGGATAAAAAAATATGATCTGTTTTTATATTGTCTACAAAAGACCCACCTCAGATGTAAGGATGCACACACTTTAAAACTGATAAGTTAGGAAAAGATATCCCATGCAAATAGTAACCAAAAACGAGCTGGGGTAGTGCTACTAATATCTCAGAAAATATATTTTAAGTGTAAAACTGTTATAAGGGGTGGAGACAGTCATTTTATAGTAATAAAAGGGGCAATTCAACAAGAAGAAATAATTATAGTAAATATTTATGCACCTAACTTGAGTGCCTCAAGGTGTATGAGGCATACACTGGCAAAAGTGAAAAGGAGAAATAGATGTCTCTACAACAATAGTTGGAGACTTCAATACACTACTCTCAGTATTTGATAGAACATCTAGACAGAGGATAAATAAAGAAAGAACTTGAATAATATGATAAATGAACTAGATCTAACAGGCATCTATAGAGCATTGCAACCCAAAACAGCAAGATATACATTCTTTTCAAGTGCTCATGGATCCTTCTTCAAGATAGATCATATGTTGGGTCACAAGACAAGTCTCAATAAATATAAAAAGATTGAAATTATACAAAATACTTTACCTGTTCATACTGGAATGAAGCTGGAAATCAATAATGGGTGGAAAAAGGGAAAATTCATAAATATATGGAGATTTAATAACACACTCTTAAATAATCAGTTGGTCAAAGGAGAAAATTCAAGATAATTCATCAAATATCTTGACATGAATGAAAATGAAAGCACCACATATTAAAACCTATGAAACAAAACAAAGGCAGTGCTGAGAGGGAAATTTATAGCCATCAATGCTTACAATAAAAAAAAGAAAAAAGAGCTAAAATTAAAGATCTAGCTGCACACCTAGAGGAACTAGAAAAAGAAAAAAGAACAGCAACCTAATCCCAAACGAAGCCAAAGGAAAGAAATAGTAATAAGCAGAGCAGAAATAAATAAAATTGAGAACAACAACAACAAAAGATAGAATCAATAAAACCAAATGTTGACTCTTTGAGAAAATCAACAAAATTGACAAACACTTAACTAGATTAACAAAGAAAAAATAGAGATGAATACAAATAAATAAAATCAGAAATGAGAGGGGAGACATTACCACCAACCCTACAGAAATAAAAAAGTTCATAAGAGGATACTATGAAAAACTGTACGCCAAAAAAACTAAACAATGCAGAGGAGATGGACATATTCCTAGAAACACACAAACCACCTAAACTGACCCTAGAAGAAATATAAGACCTCAAAAAACCACAAGTGAAGAGATTGAAACAGTCATCAAAAACCTCCCCAAAAAATGAAAAGCCTGGGACCAGATGGCATCACAGGCAAATTCTACCAATCATTCAGAGATTATCTAATACCAATTTTCTCAATTTCTTCCAAAAATTGGACAGGAAAGAATGCTACCAAACTCATTCTATAAAGCCAACATCACCCTAATATCAAAATCAGATAAAGATACTATAAAAAAATTACAGACCAATATCTCTAATGATTATAGATGCAGAAATCTTCAACAAAATACTTGGAAACCAAATCCAAAGCACATTAAAATAATTATACAAGATGATCAAGTGGGTTTTATCCCAAGTATTCAAGGGTGGTTTAACACAAGAAAATCAATTATTGTAATAAACCACATTGATAAATTGAAGAAGAAAAATCACATGATCATCTCAAATGATGTAGAAAAGGCATTTGACAAAATACAGCACCCCTTCTTGATAAAATCACTCCAAAAGATAGGAATAGAAGGAACGCTTTAAATACAGTAAAGTGAATATATGAAAAACCTTCTGCTAGCATTGTACTCAAATTCATTGTACTGAAAGCTTTCTTGCTGAGATCAGGAACATGACAAGGATGCCCACTGTCACCACTGTTATTCAATTTTGTGCTAGAGTTTCTAGCTAGAGCAATTAGGCTAGTTAAAGAAATAAAATGTACCCAAATAGGAATGGAAGAAATAAAACTTTTACTAATCGCTGATGATATGATCTTATATCTAGAATCTCCTGAAAAATCCACACAAAAAATGCTACTATAACTAATAGGCAAGTTCAGCAAAGTGGCGGGATACAAGATTAATAGGTAAAAAACAATAGTGTTTCTATACACTACTGACAAGCCATCTGAGGAAATCAGAAAAAAAATCCATTATCTAGTAATACAATCAACTATTTAGGAACAAACTTAACCCAGGACATAAAGGACCTATATTCAGGAAACTACAAAACATTGCTAAAAGAAACCAAAGAAGATTTAAATAAATAGAAGGTCATTCTGTGTTTATGGATTGGAAAACTAAATATTGTTAAGATGCCAATTCTAATCAAACTGATTTACAGCTTCAATACAATCCCAATAAAAATCCAAACAGCTTTTTTTGCAGAAATGGAAAAGCCAATTATAAATAATAGCCAAACATACCTTAAAAAGAACAATGAATTGGAGGACTCGCACTTCTGGACTTTAAATCATATTACTTAGCTACAGTGGTAAAAATGGCATGGTACTGGCATGAAGACAGACAGATTACCAATGGAACTGAATCAAGGATTCAGAAATAGACCTTCCCACCAACAGTCAAGTGATTTTGACAAGGTGGTCAAGTGCTCCCAGGTGGGCAAGAACAGTCTATTCAATAAATGGTATAGCAGAACTGGATAGACATATCCAAAAAAAAAGGGGGGGGACCCCTTACACAAAAATTAACTCAAACAGCATCAAGGACCTAAATACAAAAGGGACAACCATAAAACTCCTAGAGGAAAATGTAGGAAAACATCTTTAAGATCTTGTGGTAGGCAGTAGTTTCTTAAACCTTACACCCAAAGCACGAGCAAAAAAAGAAAAAATAGATAAATGGGACCTCCTCAAAATTCAACACTTTTTTGTACCTCAAAGGACTTTGTCAAAAAGGTGAAAAGGCAGCTGACTCAATGGGAGAAAATTTTTGGCTATCACATGTCCGATAATGGTTTAACAGCCATGAAATATAAAGAGATTATACAACTCAACAATAAAAAGACAAATTACCAGATTAAAAAATGGGCAAAAACTTGAAAAGACAATTGTCCAAAGAAGAAATACAAATGGTGAGGAAACACTTGAAAAAATGTTCAACCTCCCTAGTGATTTCGAAAATCCTGATCAAAACTACAATGAGATATCATTTCACACTTATTAGACTGACAGCTATTAAAAAAAGTCAGAAAACTAGAAGTGTTGAGAGGAGATCAGGATATAGGAAGGCTTATTTGTTGTTGGTGGGAATGGAGAATAGTACAGCCACTATGGAGGAATGTTTGGCAGTTCTTAAGAAAGTTGAATATAGACTTGCCATGTGACCCGGCAATACCATCACTAGGTATATACCCAGAAGGACTGATCACAGAGACATGAACAGACATCTGCACACCGATGTTCATAACGGCATTATTCATGATTGCCAAAAGATGGAAACAACACAGGTGTCCATCAACTGATGAATGGTTAACCACACTGTTGTGTATACACAGGATGGAATATGATGCAGTTGTAAGAAGAAATAAAGTTGTGAAGCATATGACAACATGGATGAACCTGGAGGACATTATGTTGAGTGAAGCCAAGCCAGATACAAAACAACAAATATTGTATGATTTGTCCTTATGAACTGAATATATTGTGCAAATTCATGGAGTTAATAATTAGAATATATGTCACCAGAAAATAGGAAGGTAGAAAATGGAAAGATGAAGGTTAATCTGTGCAGAACTGATAAAAACGTTTGTTTATATATCATTGGAAATGAATGGAAATGTTGAAAGCACATCTTGGTGTTTCTTAGTGTTATTGTGTGAGTATGACAGTGGTTGAAAGGGAAAGTCTGAGGTCATGTCTATTATTAGAAGGAAAGTTAAAAACTGTAACATGAGACTGTATAAGATAGTAAAACAGGAATATGGGTGATATTACATATATAAGGCTGTTTTTACAAAATATAAATACCAATATGCTAGAGAGAAGGAAAAAGAATAGCCACTATGTACAGTAGGAAAAACATGGAGAGATTGAGAGGTGATGGGTTTTGTTTGTTTGTTTGTTTGTTTGTTTGTTTGTTTTTTGCTACTACTATTATTATTATTATTGTAATAATGAAAGTACTGTAAGAATGACTGAAGTGATGAATGCACAAATAGGTGATTACACTGAATACCATTGATTGTATATTTTAGGTGGATTTATGCTTTATTAATAAATATCAATAAAATTGATTTGTTAAATAAAAAAGACAGTGATAAATTTTATTTATTTCCAAATTCCATGTTTTCCTATAGGCAGAGTGTATTTCTTGACTCCATGATTGAACTTGGCCATGGGATTTGTTTTGGACAAGAAAATGTGAGTTGTCATGACACACACCCCCTCAAAACTGAAGCTTTAAATTCTTCTGCCTGACTTGACTCTGTTCCCTGTAGAACTTTTGCTCTGCACCATGAGAACAGTCAAAGTGGCTGTGTTCCAAAATGGCAAGCCAAGTAGAGCCAACCCAAGCCCTGTCTGAGCCTAAAAGAACCTATAAGAAGCAAGCAGAACCAGTGGGACAGTCAACCTGCAGAACTCATGTTACATAAACAATAAGTAAATATGTATTTTTGTAAACCACTGAGATTTGGGGAGGTGCTTCTGGTCACAAGGTAAATCTCATTTACTACTTTTCTCTTCAGTCTTTACTCTTTGTCCCCAGTCTCTGGCATTTTTTAGTTTTCTTCTCAGTTCCTGAGAGAACCTGTTTTCTCTCAGCCTTGGCCACACTTCTAGGATCCTCTCCCCACACCCACTTGTCAGGAAGATCTTTTATGTTTTAGCTAAAAACATATTTAATCAGGAAAACTATCCAAATCCCCCAGATTAAGGTTTACCCTGTCACATGCCGCTTATCATTTTCTTAAAATATATCACAGTATGTAGTTGTACATTTTAATTATGTGACTATTTGAAAAATATTTGTCTCTCCAACTAGACTGCAAACTCCATGAGGACAGAAACTGTCAATTCCTTTCTCTTCTATAAAACCGACAACTGAAATAGTGCTTGGCATACAATACATATTTGTTGTCTGAATAAATAGACCTCAAAATAACTATAATACTAAAGTTAGATTCTTTATAGTTACCTATGTCTATATATTTTTCTTGAGTACATTGCTGATTTGTTTCTATCCACTGTGTAAGCTTGTAATTAGAAAGGTATTTTATTGCTAATTCCTTTCAAATGCCTCTCTGTTCAATGCCATGTATCTTTTTGTTATCCAACATCCTTCTGTCTCTGTATAATACAGTCTATTGGCTCCTAATGTTTAGACCACTTTGAATATGGCACTAGAATGAACATTGTGATGTGATATAGATGAATCTTCTTATGGAATTCTGTGTACAGCAAGTAATATTGTAATGTTTGCAGGATAATAAATTAAATTTTGTTCTCAAATGAATAGCACCCCCTTCCCTTTTTAATAGTTTTTTTCTATTATAAGTGCACTTGGAATGTTTAAATTAAGTTGTTCTATGGTAAAGCAATGGCCCAGGGTAGCTTATAAATAGAAAATAAGGAAAGATCATTCTAACAGGCATTTTTCTCTGAAGGCCATACTCTAGAGTTTTTTAGATTTGTCTCCCTTTCTTTTTCATTGGGGAACTCTGCAAGTAATTAATTTTTCATCTATTATGTTATCATGTAGTCATGAGTTTATTTTCTGATTTTATGCAAGTTTAGTCTCCTTAGTTGTTTTTTGTTTGTTTGTTTATCTTTAAAACAATATAGCAAATACTATCTCATGTGTTCGTTTGAATATTAAATAATGTACCAGTTTATAGAAGCATGTATTATGTGCTAATACATGACATGCTCTCAATTAATATTTTTCTCTATCATTTTCCTGTAATCATTAAGATAACTAGATAAGACCACTTAAACTATGCATGGTACAGAATCAGTATTCAATAAACATTTATCTTTTTTCTTTTTCCATCAATCTAGTGCTATTTTGTATAAGGGAAATTTACAACAAAGTAAGTTTTATCTTTGCATTCATTTTTATTTTAATTACTGTTTTCATTGCTTATTTTTGAAAGACTCAGGGAAAATGATTTAGCTCATCCTATTTTCCACACAAGTTCAATTTATGTATCTGATTGCTACCTTTTCTGGAAGCACTAGAATCAATGCCACCCATCAGCCCTCCCCTGTTTCCACTAAAACATAAATCCTGTGGAAGATCAAAATATCATACATTTATCTTTACAGATAATCAACATATCAATATACTTAGAAGCAAAAGATCAATTTCTCCTTTGTTTGATCAATAGAGTAATAACTATGAGTGGTATGAATGAAGATAAAGTTATTTCTTCTATTTTCATATCCAACCACATTATTTTTCCTGACCTCATCTGAATCAGAGAATCCTATTGCCTGCGATGCAAAGGACATACTTCCTCTCATTGATTTTCAATTTCCCTGTCATTACTTTCATTGACTGAGTAGCAGGGCTTTCAAATTAGAGAAAAGTAAAGCTCAAACAATACAGTTCCATCAGTTTACTGATTTTTTCTCCCTTCCTCCCTCCTTCCCTTCCCTACCCTTCCTTCCTTCCTTCCTTCCTTCCTTCCTTCCTTCCTTCCTTCCTTCCTTCCTTCCTTCCTTCCTTCCTTCCTTCCTTCCTTCTTTCCTTCCTTCCTTCCTTCCTTTTTTCCTTCCTTCCTTCTATTGTGGGGGACCTTACTGTTGTAGCATTTTTTCAAGTTACCCCAGAA